>JALMLS010000550.1:0-80940 GCA_038496445.1 Trichosphaerium sp. ATCC 40318 | reverse complement strand
AGAAATTAGAATTAATAGAGGTACTAGACAAGGAGATATCATATCACCAATGATTTGGGATTTCTTTATTAACTCGCTTGTTCTTAAAATGGAAGAAAGTAAGTTAGGTTTCAAATGCGCTGACGGTAAAATTGTTACAATAATCGCTTACGCAGATGACTTAGTGATTTTAGCGGAGAACTTAGAGGATTTACATAAACTATATGACCTACTTCTTTCCTTTTGCTCCTTTTATGACATTAATATTAACACAGAGAAATCATCGTTGCTCACTAACAAAGAAGAATTAGCTGAAGAAATCTACCATAAACCATTGCGCTGGAAAGGTAGTCAAATCCCAATAGGAAAACCAAATGAAACGTATAAATACCTTGGTATACTAATTAACATGAATCTAGACTTTAAGGAACATTTTACCAAATTAGGAAGCTCATTTAAGACGGTAATTAATTTAGTTAACACTAATTACTTTACTACAGCCCAAAAAGTCAGGATTATTAATCAAGTAGCAAGCTAAAGTTAGATTTACACAAAGCGTCATCAACATCCCTAAAGTTTGGCTAAAAAAATGGGATAACTTAGCAACAAGAATTATAAAGCGTAAAGTTAAAATACAAACAAACGCACATAATGAGAGAGTTCAATCGAGCAACGTAGGTTTTGGTCTCTTATCATTAGAGGATACTCAAACACAGGCGTTTGTAAAGACAGCTCTCAAAGATAATCTCAACTGCAAAGAAGGTGCAATAGGTAGTGAATCAGTAGCCTCAGACTTTAAAACGTGTAAAAGGCTCCTAATAATACTAACTACAATATTAAATACATAGGTTCGATTCGTAAAACGTCTTTACTAGCAAAACCCATGAGCGTGCCTACTTTTAATAGCATTACTACAAAAGTCAATGGTACGTCAATTATTGCAACGGATGGTAGCGTTATAGATGGAGTTGCGTACAGTGGCATAGCGTTGTCAATCAACAAAAACAAATGGTTGAAATTTCATACTTTATTCCATGACGATTCAAATGGGGCCGAACTAGAAGCTATAGAAATGGCAGCTCGTATCACACCCAAAGAGTTACCTATTATTATAGTTACTGACTCTTTAAATTCTAAAAGATGGATCGAACAATTCGACAAATGGCTCCCTATTAAAAAATTCAAGAGTCCTTACGCACACACTCTAGAACGCATAAATGACATCATAAATAATAGAATTGGTACTACTGACATTATATGGTATCCGAGTCATACTCTGGAAAGTAGCTCTAAAAAGGTAGCAGCACTTAAAGCTTCTAAACACATCACTAGAAAGTACTCGGCCCAATTAGTTCCATGGTGTATAGCTTTAAACGCATACGCAGATAAGATTGCATCTGATAAGCGCTATAAAGCAGAAGGTAGATGTTTACTAGGTACTAATCTACACCCTATAGGAACAGGTAACTACTGTCTTGTTAATTCAAAAGACTCTCCTACATACCATGACCCGTGGAAAATTCTTAAAATAGCTGCAGAAGAAAAAAAAATTAAGTTCATTAACAATGTTTCTAGTAATCTAGGTAGAAATAGATTAAATCTAGATATGGCTCGATCCAAGATTTCTTATTCCAACGTGCAAAATGACAGAATAGTAGATTTTGCATTCAGAGTCAAGCGACATGCGCTGTTTCTCAACAGTGTGAAATTCCACAGACAACCAAAAGTCTGTGACTCCTTATGGGCTAGAAGAACTAAAATTAATTATCCTAACCCTTTTTGTTCTATGTGCCAAGATGGATCTCATGAAACCTTCCAACATTTCGTTAGATGTAAAAACAATCCGTTCGATATCAGAACGCATCTGTTTTATCACATTGCCAGAATATATACTGAAACTATTGACGAAGAATTCCCAGACTCTGAGGAAAAATTCCGTAAGTTCAATTTTTATTCACTTATCAGAAATAAAACTAAAGATAACTACTTTGTTTCGAACTCCTTCCAACTCAGATACAAAGTTAAACACGCTATGTTCTGCGTTCTTCAAGCAGGTAGAAATATAGATTCGCTTATGGAAGAGGAATATTGGGTTGATAAGTATATTGGAAAAAATTTATTGGGTGCAGTGGTGGAAAAATTTATTGACAATTACGGTTTTATGGGCGTCACACATAATTTATCTTTCCGTGAAGCACAAGGATGGGTCACAGAAGAATTGATCAGCAAGATAAGAGAAACCTTTGCCATTAATACGCCCAAAGCTAGGTTTATGGCACAACGTATTAACCGTATTTATATTGCATTATTATATAGAAGATATGTATCACGTTGTAAGAAAGATATCACATATAAGAAATCGGTGGGCGCTTATCTAGGGCCGAGGGTTTTTGCATTGGCTAACGACAGTATTAGAAATATCTTAGGTCTTTAGTATCTTGAAATTTCTTCTATTTCTCTTTTTTACATTTGTTCCTATTCTTACCGGGCTTCCCTTTTATAGTTGAAGTTAGTTTAAGGAGGAGTTAGGTTGGAAGCTTACGTTATAGCATGGTTCACTATTATAAGTTTATTGGCATAATGGTCTCACAATGTTTAGAAACTCTGGGTCACCTCGTCTCCTTTTCTGTATATTGGTATTCTTTCTTGTTTTTTCCCCCTCTTTTTTTATCAGTCGCCCATAATAACCTGGCTGCGTCTAGAAGTTCAGAGTTTACCTCTTGTAGTGTCCTAGTGGACCAGTAGAACTTAGGTTTTCCGAAAGGAAGACCGTTGACGTTAAATAAAATAATAAAATAATAATTGGTTGGCCTGCTTACCTTTCAGATTGTACAATCTCAGCCAACTACAATTCCAACAAGCTGTGAGCGTATGAACAACTTTCCGACGTTGTTGCAAAGAACCTTGTGTAAGAGTTCCGTAGCAAGTGAAAAAAAAAAGCAACACGTGTGAGCGTTACAGTGTAACTAACGCTTTTACTACCTTCCACATTCCCAGTAAAACGGCCAAGAGTTTTCTCAGTAAGTAAGCCCCTAGCGGAAATTTTGCTTATCTTGTGGCAGATTCAAAAAGTTTTTGTGTTAATTGATTGAATAAATCGATTGATTTATCTCTTTATGGATAGTAATCCAAAAAATTATGGATAGTAAAATTTTATTTCAGCTTTTGAACTTACATTATCTTCAAATGACTTATAAAAGTTTCCCTGTAAAAGCCTGTGTTGCTACAAGGTAATATAAATCGGAAATGCTCAAAGCATCTTTTTGAAGAACACAGTCACAAATTGTATGTGTGAACGTTAAAGGCAGTTTTAACAAATCCAAAGTCATTCGGCACCTATCACTAGTAATTCAGTAGGATGTTGTGTTTGACCAACCTAACTGATTAACCTAAGCAATAGCTGAAAATTTATGGTGATGGAAGTAAGGAGAATAGGTTTATCACGTTGTGGAGACCCCAAAAAATGTTGCAATTGAGTGTCAATATTTTTTTTACCTCTCAGGATTTGTTGCATTTGCGAGTCTGTCAATCAATACCTGTTTGTTTCCTTGCTTTTTAAGGTTCAATGTACTATAATGTCTTGAAAAGGATGATTTTTTATTGTTTTCTACCATTTCCGGGGTCAGGTGAGCATGTCCTTATACAACTTTGTGTAAAAATCGTGACACAAATCACTTTGGCCTTACTTTTTCTCTTCCATGCCTTATTGTCCCAATCAAGGCATTCAGAGTGGTACCATATATCACAGTAATCGCATCGTATCATCACTTTGTCTTTTACTTCTTTTCTACTGTGTCGGCAATCTTCAAAACAATGAAATTTTTTTTTTTTATCTCTCTTTTCTGTGATGTTCACTTAAAGAAGCTTTCTACCTTTTCTTCTGATAACGCTTTTACTTTCTCGGATAGAAGCTCACACACCTCTTGTGCTAATACTATATTGTTGCCAATACCATTTCTGTTGCACTTCCGTGACAAAAAACTTAAAGTCTCACGAGATAGTCCACAGTTTTTTTTCAAAATCAGACAAACACGTTGAGTTAGAATCTGTTTTGGACCACCAGTATTTTAGCCACTATCCAAGTAACCACTCAACAATCTTACCCTAGATATTTTTCTTACGCATGAAAGATGCCACCTTAACCTTAGAGTTAGTTTTCTTTGGTTTATTGCGATACTCGCGCAACAGGTTAAAAATGCGCACGTGATGAGTTTTTGAAGATTGTTAAGAAGTTTTGACAGGGTTTTACCATAGCGATTTTACTATCCATAACTTTTATTTTTTCATTACCAATTATGGTGTCGCAATGGGTTTTACATACATGCAAGAGCGGATTGCGAGGGTTTTTGGGCTGTTTAAAAATTTTTACTATCCATAATTTTTCAACTTACCCGGAAAGAGTTTATGTAATTTGTTGTGTATGTACAAGAGGGTCGAAGCTGAGTGAGACGGTATTCTCTCCTCCACTCTGGTATTGTAGATCAACAAGAACGTGTGAATCAAATCCAGATCAATCCCAAAAGTGCAAGCTAATGGCTGCAAAAACATGAACTTGGTACAATTCTTGTGTTAATCCCCATCTGCATTATCGTGTCTCATAGTGAGATTTGCCTGTCAAATACAGGCATTATTTAAATAAACATTAATGGCAGAACCACAACGTTTAGAGGTTAAATTACAATGTGTTAACCGTTTGGACGTTGGTTTCCAACATTCAATGGTAATCGCAGATGATGGTTTTGTTTACACGTGGGGACGAAATTATGAGCGCCAATTGGGTAATACACGCGTAAAAATGAGTTCTATCGCAAGACCAATAACGTCACTCATAAATATCGTCTGTATTGCTGCTGGATGGCGCCATAGCCTTGCAGTTGATTCAAACGGTATTGTGTATTCATGGGGCAAAAATTCAGAAGGTGCATTGGGTCTGGGTCACTTTACATCACCTGTTTCGTCACCAACACGTGTTCCAAATCTCAACAATATCACGAAAGTCTCTGCCTATCTTTTGAGTATGGCGTTATCACATTCAGGTCATGTCTACTCTTGGGGAGACAATAGATTTCATGGATTGGGTCATTCATTCGACAAGACAGTTTCATCACCAGTGGTTATTCCAAATCTTGAAAATGTTCAAAAAATTCAAACTAATTTGTATGTAAATGGAGCAATAACATCAACAGGCCATGTCTTTCTTTGGGGAACAACAAAAGATGAAGCAGACGATAAAGCATTATTCTTGAAACGAGGAAAGACAATTTCACGTGTTCCAAACATTGGACATGCCACTGATATCGCTATTGGTTATAATCATGTGCTTGTTCTCCTCAAGTCAGGACAAGTATTTTCTTTTGGATATGACTGGTATGGGTGTCTTGGGTTGGGTATTGGCGACAAGTATGGCCAAGGTATCATCAAAAGGCTCAATAACATCTTATCTGTACATGCTGGTACACATACATCATATGCGATTGATGATGAAGGTTGTTTGTTTGGTTGGGGTAAAGGGAAATGGATTGATTCGTTCTCATCAAACAAACCATTACAATTACCTGGAAAATATCTTGAGTTTGCCAATAAAGTATATCATTACTTGGCAATATCTCATGATTTCAGACTGGTTACAAGTGGTCGTAATGATTTTAGATCAGCTTCACCACAACAACTGACATTCAACAATCACAAAAAGGTACCTTTGTCATCTTATCCATTTGTTTGTTTATTGAATCATTAAGCAAACCCACCTTAAACACCAAAATGCCAACGTCAATAAAACAACCATAGATAAAGATGATATAAAAGTAGACAAAGACAAGTACTCATCAAAAGCTGTAATTAATCCCAATCATGATTACACCAAGTTTGGAGATGCTCCTGAACATCTTGATATGATTCAAGATGCGTTTGAAGCCTTTAAAATACACCAAAATCAAGAAGAATACATTGAGGAGGTAAGTACATTAAACAATCAAATAACTACCAAATTTGCTAGAATGATGTTACTACTTTTACTCTACCACATCATGAAACCAGAGTAAGATCACCACACAATGTAAGCAAACTGAATTTACCTCAGCAATCATGGATTGATAAACCTCATGTTTCTGTGGTAAACACCAACAAGGTACATTGAACCTTGAAACATTTAAATGTTTTGGTGAAAAGTAAACCATTTTAGGTGCTATTCGCTCAATTGTATGAGACTCAATCAATCAATCCTGCTCTTCAGCCAATACAACCTGAAATCATTGGCTTGGATTGGACTTCATCACTTGCCAGGTTGGGTATCGCAAGTGAGCGAGCACAGGAACTTGGATCATTGATGAACGAATTACGCATTAAACCCAATGACATTGACCAAGACATCTTAATTGAACTTGAATTCAATTTGAAGGAACGTATCAAGGTCACCAAAGCCAAGCGCAAGAACCTCATTTGAACTGATACAAGAATGAGATTGATACTGCAGTTTAGAATAAATAGTTTTTTACTAAACGTGACAAGTTCTATTAATAGCATTATGGCAAAATGGCCTGTAATATCAGCTACCAGTACAATCAAATATCAATATGGAACGAAGTAGTAAGATGCAGTGCGTTGCTCTTAAATGAAAAAGAATGATAACATATTCAATTGCAGCGTGATCATTCTGTGCTATTTTTATACAACTTAATGAAATCAAATTAAAAAGCAAACACTAGAAGTTAAGTACCTCATCATGGTAAAATTAAATACATGCGGTAGTTGTTTGAACACGGAACTATTCTCCAATTTAAAGGTGCATTACCCCACGTGAAAAATAGACAGGTTAAAGTAAAAGAATGAAGCAACAACTTTGGATAGCCACTGTTTTATTGGCTTGATATGATACAGTTACATTAGTTGCTGTTGATCAATAGGATGCGACATGTTATTCTAGTCTTTTACTGCCAATTCAACTCACGTGTGTCAAAACTCAAACCAGGCCATCCCTTATCATCATGAACGCTATGATGTGGCATAACATAGCCATACTTTGCATAGCTAAGTAGAAATGGTAACTTTGCAAAGTTACTTCTAAATGTGCCAACCCATCCATCACAATCGCTCATCATTATCATATTCGCAATAACTTGTATAGTAGGTAAATGACCTGAAACAAAAAAATAAGAATCACATAATACTAGTAGCAGAGAAAACGAACAAACAAAACAAGTTGACTAAAAACAGGCCAAAAAAAAAAGAATGTCTACGAGCTTCAGGTGCAGAAAAATAATGCTACGTTCAAGAAAATACTATCCAAGGAAGCGCAGAGTGTAAACCTTTGCGTATGAAGCACACAACAAGCTCAACTACGGCACACTGGAACACTTAAAAAATGACAAGAAAAAAAATGGAAAAAGCGTTAGATCCTACTTGCTTACGCAAGACAGATGGTAAATTTAAGTAGATTACCTAGATGTTTATACTGCTCTACAAGCTGAGACCCTCTGATATTTTTTCTCGGTTCCTCATTGTATATAACATCATAGCTTGTTGAATTTTTCATTACTTCAATAACTTCAGGATCATCTGTTGCTAAAAAAATCCTATTGACATGCTGTCCTTTCGTTTTGTTGAAATGCTTTTGTAGCTTTGTTATACCATTAATAAACCCTTCTATAGGATGAAGCTTATTCTCAGTATATCCATCACCATGACGTATATGTAAACAAATCAAAGGATGTTGCCATTTAATTTTTTTTCGAATGTCCATTACTACCTCCATAACCTCAGGAAGTGGCTGCCATACGAAATGAAGAACCTGTGCATAGTACCAAAGAAGACCTCTAGATTTTAAAACAATATCAGTTTCAAGCGAGTACATTACAACAGAGTAAAAAAAACACATGATTAGTTTCGTTCATCACGTGATTTCGAAGAAACGTGACACGTGTAAATTTTTTTGGTTTGCTTTTGGCGTACCTCTTCGTTTTGCCAAACTTAGTTGTAGGTTTAGTGATAACAGGCGAATCAGGACGGAATATATCATACTTATCTTCACTTGTATTCAACTTAGAAACAAATGTGGGACAAATAGTGAATTGATTAAAGAAGCAGTCAAAGGTTTGCTTTGGGCATAATGACACGTGGGCATATTGAGATAAGCTACCACGCTGAAGTGAAATAGTTCTATTACTCTCAAAAGAAGATACCATAGAAGTAACCTAAGCGCAATTAAACGTGATCAAGTATATTGATTTCAATGGCCTTTCGCTGACTGGAACTTTTTGAGTTCAGCATTTAAAAACACGTAAATTAATTCCCGTCTTACCACGCGCCACATGTCTGCGCCAAGCCCTCCCCATCTTGGAGCAATTTGCAATAAGCGATTGCACTTTGATTCCATTTGATAATTCCAAAGCCATTGTTGCATTTTCCACTTTTCCTCGCTTTCAATATAATCCTTTTCAGTTTGTATCCATGTTGTGTAGTGACCTTATATCGAAGTTAAGTTAAAAAAATCCACTTCAAGAATATATGTGTGGTTGACACGGAATAGCGCCAATATTATTCAACGCAACATGGATCTTTTCGTGAAATCACGTGCATCGTTAACATCCTTAGAGGGGTTTTTTTCGCCAATGAGGTGTATTTTGAGCCTGGATGATAAAGCAATGGTGCAACGTCACAACAAAGATATGCTTTAGAGCTAGAAATAATAGTGCTATCCCGCGTCAACCACTAAATCCTTTCAGCGAGTTTCTCTATTTTTTTTCAAGCAACACAAAGAGAAACTCCGAGAGTTTTATTCAAATAAGCCTGTCACGTGTTTATAATAGGTAAACGTACTTATAAAATCAGCGTTTCCTACATCACGTCACTATCCAGAGATATTAATTGAAAAATACTTACCAGAGGCTTTTAGTATCGGATTATCGCGCTCCCACGTGATTTTATGTTTGTCAAAGCTTTCTTCCGTTGTTTTTTCTTTTGTATCACGTAAATTAACATCACGTGGTTCTTCGACGCTGGTATCATCTATTCCAGCGATTTTATCATCTATAGGCTCTACTATGACGAGTATTGGGTTGTTTTCTGTTATAAGAGATGCGTAATTGAGTAGAAACACTGTGACAAGGCCTACAGAAGCAAGGGTGATGATAGTCTTAGTACGCGCCATTGCCAATGCCCACGTGGCGACTGAAGACAAAGCGAACTTAATCATATATGCACTACCCATTTAAGCCATGAGCTCTGAAACAAGTGCTACTACTTGGTCCTTATAAGAATTACGTAGTATCCAAGTACTGTTTCACCTGTGGCGATCTGTGAATACAAATATTGGCGAAGCTGAAACGTAACTTGGGAAATGTCAAACAAATAGGAAAAATCCACAGCCGCACAACAAGTGCTTACATCCATTGCCAAAGAAGCTTGTAAATACAAGCTTCAGCCCAAGATGGCTTTTACTACATCAACAAGAAGGAATTTAAGGATAGGTAAAAACTTGTTGACCAACACTATGACTTGCTATCAAGTAGTATTTGCAACGGGTTTTTTTTATTCAGCTTTTTTTTACAGATGACCACTTCTTAACGTGTGTACATTTAAAGTTTCTGAACCTACCCAATTGTTGATGTTGAAACAAACCAACAGCACCACAACCTCCTGATGCTATACAAACTGTACCAACATTTTCACCCTTACAAAATATTTCAACTTTTCCTTTTGAGCTTTTCACGTGTAGCTTGACTGAGAACCACTCTTTATCAGGTACAACTGTCTTGTACGTTGTCACATAATTTAAGGTACCTTCTTTATCTACCGTAGCGTACTGAACAGCTCTGTCCGTATCGCTTAAATGTGGTCTAAAATAGACAACAAAAAATGCTACAAAAAAAATCAGTGATAAGGGTATTCTGTAAAAGAACTTACATTTATCTTCCTTGGCATGAAAAACAATACCAGGGTGTCCGAATGGGTTCTGAATGGTAGACTTGTTGTATAAATCGCACTCTATAATATAGTCGTGCCAGTTGTATTCACCATAGACGATAAACAAAGGTCTCTTGTCTATGCAACGCTGATAAAGTTCGCCACTATGATTTACATCCCATTGACCCTCGTGATACTTAGCTTGTAGACTGAGAACATCTATAACCTCCTGTATAGGATAAGAATAAAGTAAGAACAACAACGAAGGAACTTCTTAAATACCATATGCCTCAAGATGGCCGTGAAGCCTTCTATCTGATAAAAATCAGCCTCCTCGTTTAGTCTCTTGCACAAGACTTTGTCTTTTGAGTCATAACAAATAGTCCCATTGCGAAGGTAGTTCAGGACGTAATTGAAGAGCTCACCATCTCTATCAATGAAAACTGAACCGTCTTCTAGCTTTTTGACACCAAAACGACCACTGTGTCAATGTCAGTTAACCATTTAATCTCTTTTATCCCTACATACCTAAACATAGCTCCTAGCATAGAGTCTGGATACTTTTGGAGGTTTTTTAACGAAACCCTATATTTAACACCACCAACATCCAATAATACATTCTCGTTGAATGTTTGTACGCTAGGTAGTGCGTTGTAAGCAAATAAAAAGTACAAAAAAAACACTTACATTGTGTTTATTTTCTGATACTTCCGCTCTAACTCTTCAAGCTCTTGTATTCGCGTGCTAACTGCATCATTGAGTTTGTTGGCGAGTTCTTGTATCCCTTCCGTTGTAACAGGCGGTTCCATGAGTTTCTTGTATTTGAAAAAAAAAGACAGCTTTGGAATCACGTGGACTTAACATGTTTTTAGCTAATGCGATTTTCTACAAAAAACGCTTAGAACTAGTGCACTTATTCACATAAATAACAAAATACCCGTTTCAGTTACGTATTGATCGACATGTGACTGCTATGCGCAGTACCGAGTAGATCCATGAATTTTATATAAAACGGTATACCCGATAATCACTCCACAACCAATGGATGATGTGAGCGAACATGATGTCAGGTTTTGAAAGCAAAGTGATGGACCCTCTTAAGAGGGAATAATGTCCTTTGCTTGCTTGCTGACCACAAGGTTCGTACATACTGAAAGGAATCCATTTGTAGATTAATTTTTACATTCTTGTTGATGGTTTTTGGATAGTTTAAACCAAACAGTTCCGGATAGAGGTGGACCGGCCCCAGCTAAGGCGGCTACAAAATCTGTAGCCGGTTAGCAGAAACTCAGTAAAATCTGTAATCGGGCCAACTGTTTAATGAGATTTTGTTGGTGTTGAACCATGGCAACACATACTTTGTATCAGTTCTATGTGATCTCAACGGCTTTGAAGTTTGTTTATGTTCAATATATAAAGGTCCAAAACCAAGTATCAAGCAAAAAAAAGCAGTCAAAAAAGGTTTGAGTTTTGCCTTATTTTCCTTTTCTTAGTACAGTTATACCCGGTCCCAACAACATAAACGGCTACAGCTATAGCCATTTAGCGACCACCTCTAGTTCCGGATTTGATTTTATTGGGTGCACTTCTTACAGTACGTAAACGTTTTTGGTGGTGCCACTTATGACTAAAGTGATGCTGTAATGTATTTATAGAGCATTGTTGCGTTTTGCTTTGATGACCTTGATACGTTCGAGTGGACTGAAATCAAGCTCTTTCAGCACATCTGAGGTGACATCACCGGGTTCAATACCTGCTTCATCCATCAATGATCCGAGTTCTTGTGCTTTTTCACTTGAAATACCCAACCTCATCAATGCTGACTTCCAATCAAATTTTTCAGTAATAATTGATTGATTCTCTGGAGGTGGACAGAAATCCGACTAAATAAACGTGATTAACGTCAATCATAAAATCAGATAAAAGAGATAGGCACCTTTGTGTCAGCAACTGAGAAGTGAGGTTTGTCAATCCATGATTGTTGAGATAAGAGCATGTTCTTATAGCTCGATGAAGGGGACCCATCTGTATCAAGCGGTATGCATTCGCCCTACAATCTTTTAGACACGTAGTTTTGTGTTCAAGTACTTACATTATCATTGATGTATTCTTCTTGATTTTGGTGTATTTTTAAGGCTTCAAAGGCATCTTGAATCATATCAAGATGTTCAGGAGCATCTCCAAACTTGGTGTAATCACGATCGGTATCAATCACAGCTTTTGATAAGTACTTGTCTTTGTCTTCTTTTATATCGTCTTTATCTATGGCTGTTTTATTGACCTTGTCATTTTGGTGTTCAAAGTGAGTTTGCTTAAATAAAATAATGTGTCAAATAAATTGAGGCAGACGGATAAGATGACAAAGTACCTTTTTGTGATTGTTGAATGTCAATTTTTGAGGTGAAGATTGTTCATAACTGTTGTCACCATAACGATTCTTACCACCCGTAACCAATCTGAAATCATGAGATATTGCCAAGTAATGATATGATTTAAAGGCAAACTCAAGACATTTTCCAGGTAATTTTAATGGTTTGTTTGATGAGAACCAATCAGTCCATTTCCCTTTACCCCATCCAAATAAACAACCTTCATCATCAATTGCAAATGATGACGATACACCAGCATGTACAGATACGATGTTATTGAGTCCTTTGATGATACCGTGGTCATACTTGCCATCAATACCCAATCCAAGACACCCATTATAGTTGTATCCAAACGAAAATACTTGTCCTGACTTGAGGAGAACAAGTACATGCTGAAAACCAATGGCAATACCAGTGGCATCTTCAATGTTTGGAACACGTGAAATTGTCTTTGGATTCAAGAATAATGCTTTGCCTTTTGCTTTGTCTTTTGTTGTTCCCCAAAGAAAGACATGACCTCTTGATGTCATTGCTCCACTTACATAACAATTAGTTTCAATTTTTTGAACATTTTCAAGATTTGGAATAACCGCTGGTGATGAAACAGTATCACTGTCAAATGAATGGCCCACTCCATGATATCGGTTGTCTCCCCAAGAGTAGACATGGCCTGAATGTGATAACGCCATACTCACATGATCGGCAGTGACTTGAGTTATTTCGGTGAGATTTGGAACACATCTTGGCGACGAAATAGGTGACTTGAAGTGACCCAGACCCAATGAACCGTGTTTATTAAAGCCCCATGCATACACAATACCGTTTGAATCAACTGCAACGCTATGCTTGTATCCAGCAGCAATACAGACGATATTTATGAGTGACTTTATTGGTCTTGCGATAGAACTCTTTAATTCGTCTGTATTACCCAGTTGGCGCTCATCGTTTACTCCCCACGTGTAAATGAAGCCATCGTCTGCGATTGCCATCGAATGTTGGAAACCAATGGCCAAACGGTTAACATATTGTAAATTAACCTCTAAATTTTGTGCCTCTGCCATAAACGTGCTTAAAAATATTGGCTTCTACAAAACGGACTTAACATGAGTAAATTTATGTATGTAGGTTGTCATTACTACCATTCTTTGATCCAGCACATTGCTTGTTTTCAAAGCCTGAAAACTGTTTGACGATACAGGGAAGAAAAAAGGAAGAAAAACGTGATATGAAAGAGTATAGTTTCAAAATTGTTGCTGCCGGATTAACACCAAACAATGCAAAGTCCAGGGTACAATCTCTGTGCTTTTAGACAGTCTGATGTTATTGATTTTAGTTACTTGCAAACCCTTAAATGATAAGCGGTGGTAGCATCATCAACAAAATGAAACATTGTATAAACTAAGACTTCATATAGTTTGTACCAGTTAAACGCAGGTTCCACAGAGGCGATTATATTGTTGCTTTCCAAAAGAAATCATGGTTTGTCAAAGTAGACTATTCTTGTAAGTGTTGATGTTGGTACTACATGATAACGCAAGTCAGATTGTTCTTAAGCATTTTAATGTATTACTTGCAAGAGCAAATAGTACAGAGGTAACAAAGAAAGAATGTATGAGACGGCTAGCATAATTCAGTTTTTAGCTAAAGACGTTAGTGCTACAGTTGTTGGTCTAGTATCGTAGGAGGTAGTATTGTCGTTGGAGGAAGCGTTGTAGGTGATAGAGTTGTTGAGGTGTGTTGTTGGAGGTTACATAGTAGGTGAAGCTGCAAACAAAAAGTGTTGGTATTGCGCTTGATTACAGAATGTTTGTGGGAACACTGTACAGCTAGAAAATAACATATGAACAACGTGGTGGTCGGCTATATTATTTATGTTCTATTCTAAACCACCTTAAGGGCTTCCTTAATAGTATTGGCTGTAGATATTTTTTGCTTTGCTTTGGACCTTGATACGTTCCACCAAGTTGAATCCAAGTTCCATCAACACTTCTTGATCAATTTCATTGACTTGAATGTCGAGATCATTCATCAATGATCCAAGTTCTTGTGCTCGCTCACTTGAGATACCCAACCTTGTCAATATTGACACCCAATCAGTTTCATTGTTTTGAACAGGTATTGGTGTTGTTGGAGCAACTGAAGGGATGGTTGATTTGGTATCACGTGGTTGAGTGAGTGTTGGCTAAATAACAGTGAGTGTAAGTAAACCTGAAACTGAAATGCCGTTTCGCATCACGTGATACTTTTCTACTTTTCAGTCTATAAACATGACCTAGTATTTGCTCACCAGCTATGAACTACCCTGTTCAGTTGTAAGCTTACGTAGACTATTTTTTGGGTACAACGATTTTCAAAATATGCTAACTTTGCTTAAAACGAGAAAATAGTGATAACTAGAGTAGTGGCTACGCGTATCGATGCTAATAGCCTGTTGTACAGGTTGGAAAAAAAAAATAGCTCAAACCCCTTCGAAGTTGTACTAAATAACGTACTCAAAGCATATGTAGTCATAAAAGAGCTGCTTGTGCCGTTTAGTCCTGTATTCTTCTAATTTGGCTAAACGCACTTGAGTGCGGGCTTCGGACCTATGTATGTGTAGAAAATTACACTTCAGAGCGATTTAGAGATATTGGAAGTCCTAAAAAGCAGGTGATAGCGCAAACTAGTTCCAAACTAGAAATTTGGAACAAGAGCATTAAATTTTGAGTTTTCTGCACACCTACAATCACTAAAACCGTTTTTGTTGTACTAAGAAAATGGTACGCAATTGGCTGTTTTATGGGATGTTGCCGACCAAAGCGACCTGAAAAAAACGTTTCATTTTATGTTCGAATCCAAACTATTCTTTTTAGCTATCATTGGCTTTATAGTTATCTGTGAGCGTAAGGTATTCAACACACAAGTTCTTAGCCCATATTTTGGACATATGTCCCAGTTTTAAATGAAAATCGACACAGCAAATATAACGCCTTCATCGGCAATTATTATTGCTTTGCCTACAACCATAAGCCATTTCATGATTTGTTTATAAAATTTTAGAGAAAATAACTTTGTTTGGTCAAACACAAAATGTTCATTAATATAATTAACGACATTGTAAGACGCAAAACATGGCAGAACCTCAAACTTTAGTCAGAAAAATACAAGACGTTAACCGTTTAGCCACTGGCGACAACCATTCAATGGTAATCGCAGACGATGGCTTTGTTTACACGTGGGGACGAAACAATGAGCACCAATTGGGTAATACAGACGAAAAAAAGAGTTTTATCGCAAGACCAATAAAGTCACTCGTAAATATCGTCTGTATTGCTGCTGGATATGAAAATAGCCTTGCAGTTGATTCAAACGGTATTGTGTATGCATGGGGCTTTAATAAACACGGTTCATTGGGTCTGGGTCACTTCAAGTCACCTATTTCGTCACCAACACGTGTTCCAAATCTCAACAATATCACGGACGTCACTGCCTATTGTGTGAGTATGGCGTTATCACATTCAGGTCATGTCTACTCTTGGGGATACAACCGATATCATGGATTGGGTCATTCATTCGACAAGTCAAAAGTTTCATCACCAGTGGTCATTCCAAATCTTGAAAATGTTCAAAAAATTGAAACTAATTTGTATGTAAGTGGAGCAATATCATCAACAGGTCATGTCTTTCTTTGGGGAACAACACAAGATGAAGCAGAAGATAAAGCATTATTCTTGAATCCAAAGACAATTTCACGTGTTCCAAACATTGAAGATGCCACTGATATTGCCATTGGTAATAGTCATATACTTGTTCTCCTCAAGTCAGGACAAGTATTTTCTTTTGGATACAACTACTGTGAGTGTCTTGGATTGGGTATTGATGGCGGCAAGTATGGTCAAGGTATCATCAAAGGACTGAATAACATCATATCTATCCATGCTGGTGATTGGACATCATTTGTGATTGATGATGAAGGTTGTTTGTTTGGATGGGGTAAAGGGAAATGGATTGATTCCTTCTCATCAAACAAACCATTAAAATTACCTGGAAAATATCTTGAGTTTGCCAATAAATCATTTCATTACTTGGCAATATCTCATGATTTCAGATTGGTTACAGGTGGTGATAATTTTTATGGAGAATCTTCACCACAGCAATTGACATTTAACAATCACAAAAAGGTACTCAATCATTTATCGTCAATGTGATATGCAAATGTTTGTTTTAGGTAACCCAACCTCAAATGAACACTTTAGAAGAGATACGTAAAGAGTTGAAACAAGATCCAAAACACAATTACTTGTCAATTGATGGTACTGGCAAATATACCAAGATTGATCAAGGCTATGCCAAGTTTGGAGACGCTAAAGAGCACCTTGAGATGATTAAAGATGCCTTTAAAATACAACAAAATCAAGACAACTTCAACAATGACGTACATTGTGCCAACAAAAAAAAACACAAAATAGTAACACATTTCTAACAAGTTTGTTATAGCCTGGTAGTGAACCAAGTAATCCTATTCTATTGCCACATGATGTGAACGTAGTATTACCCAACAAGTCATGGATTGAGAAACCCAACATTTCTGTTGTTGACACCAAGGTATGTATTATTTCAGTTTCGGGTTTACTTACACTAACTGTTATTTAGCCAACACCACTCAACCACGTGCTACCAAAGCAACCATCCCTCCAGTTGCTCCAACAACACCAACACCTGTTCAAAACAATGAAACTGATTGGGTGTCAGTATTGACAAGGTTGGGTATCTCAAGTGAGCGAGCACAAGAACTTGGATCATTGATGAATGAACTTGACATTCAAGTCAATGAAATCGATCAAGAAGTGTTGAAGGAACTTGGATTCAACTTGATGGAACGTATCAAGGTTACAAAAGCAAAGAGAAATGGCAATCTTTAGTTCCGAACTCGTGATAGTGACTTTGTTTACAACACTAGAATAGAAAATAAATACAACATACTTAGAGGATTTTCCAGGCTTGAGTTAACTTTGCTCTAATAGTTGTTTAGTAGATTGAAAATTGCCTGTTTTGTGTACCTCGAAGGAACGAAGTTTGTGTTTCGACCTGTGAGTATCTGTTCTGTCTTAAGGAAATAGTCGTTTTTGTTTCAAGATTATTTATTGGTTATTATTAATACATGCTTCATCACGTGATGAAGTTTTTTTTTTTTGTTTTTTTTTTTGTGGAAAAAATTGGCTATACTACAAGAATCGCTCCTACTGACGATGAGATATCACATGACATCTTTAATTTATCTATGTTATTATATATATCTGTATATCTTATACCATAGAACATACCATGACGTCCATTTGTAACAGAAACATCAAAATTCAAAAGTTGTTTTGAGATTGTTGATAAAATATCGATTTGAAGTAACTTCAATCCAAATCGCTCACTCTCTTTATAACTACGTTCCCAATCCGCAAGTGCTTTTGATTCGTTTCCGTTTACTTTATGAACCCATCCCGAAGCATATTGCACGTGACCAGAGAGCCAAGGCACGTTAAAATTTTTCATAAAATCAAAAATATCCATCAATTCTTGCTTGATTTCTTCTTGGACGTCATGAATACCCTCGGCCTCAGGACAACTCTTCATAGATTTTATTTGTGTCTCTAAGCATGTATGAAAATCGCCAGCAACACTAACCAATATATGAAGCATGCCAAGTAGCAATCCGTCGACATCTTTTATTTTCATTTTTTTGTTGTTAATTATTTCAACAGCCGCAGTAATACATTTGTGTTTCGCAACTGAAAAAAAAAAAAAATGAGTTAGACTTCACCTTCAATTTTATTCGTTTTTTTGAACGTACCTTGGTCCTCTGTAGGCGTTAATAGAGCTCTAAGCGAGTGATAAATAATATCTGTAAATTGTGGTTCGCTTTCTTTCGATGTAAGTCGAGGAGCCATGTCCTAGAACATAGCAGTTAATAAATATCAATTCTAACATCTTCAAAAAAAAAAAAGACAAAAAAGATCGCTACTACTGCAACCACAACTAAAAACCGTTACTTACTTTTAGTACTTCTAATGCCTTCGCTGTATCTCCTTTATGAATATGAGCATAAGCTATTAATAAATGACGATGTACAATAGTCCTAAGAACGAAGTTAATATAGGCTAAAAAAAGTACACAAAAAAAGAACCAAAAAATAACGTTAACACTCACTGTTCGTTTACATCTCCCCTTGGTTGTTTCAGCACATCTACGACATGTTTTGTGCGTCCTTGTGCACAATAAGCGCTAGCACGAATAATTTGGCCCGCAGAGGTATCTTGATTGGCCTCTATGACACGAGCAATGGTCATGGCGCTCTTCCATTGGCCTTGAGCAAATAAAGAAAGTGATGACACGCGAAGCAGATTTGAAGACGCTTTAGCGCTCTTAGGTGTATATGACCATGCACGCGATATCAACGCATTTGATACGAACGAAGATTTAACAGGAGAGTGAAAGTAAAGCGCCAAAAAAGAGAAAATGCCCGATGACCTAAAAGAAAAAAAAAAGAGTTGGTTTGGATACACGAAATTATCGTGTGTAAAGGGCTTACGTTATTTTGTCCGTCGTGTATGCAGTATTGACTAAGTAAATAAAACAATAAAGGTGCTGTAAAAGCGTATAAGAGCCCTCATCAGGCGGATTCTGAAGTTTTTTCATAAGGAACTTTGCTGCTAATTTTCTCGTTGGATTTTTGCCAGTAACGAAACCCATCCCTTTAACGAAGAACTCCCCGATGTAGAGAACATGAAAAACGAACCTAAACGTAATCTCATAAGCAAAAAAAAGAAAAAAGGAATCACACAAGATTTCAAAACGAAACAAAAAAAAAGCACACTTCAAATCCCTTTTCTTGCTCTGATTTTCTCTCACAATGAACTACACCCTCTTTATATCATAAAATAGCAAGGAGTTGACTACTGGCTTGTATAGTTATACATCGCATTTTCACAAAAGGACGAGAAATCGTGCAAAAAAAGCAAAACGAATTCATCAAGACATTTTGAAAAAAAAATGGTTGAGAAACGTACTCAAACATCATGGCTATTAGGTTCACGTATGTATAGATAGAATAACCTACAATTAAAAGGTTTAGAGACTATTTTGGGACTTATTGCATTCAAAATGATGTTGATCATAAAAAACGTGTTAGTCACGTGCCTTGGGGAAAATGTATGTTCAGATACGCCAATCCTTCATCACTCAATTCACTTTCGGAGAAAATCTTAACTCAAGAATTAAACCAAAAAAAAACAAAAAAAAAGAAAAGAAAAATGGAGAAGATCGGAAATTGAAAGTACTGTACGTTAGCATGAATATCATTGGTACTTGTTTTTTGTTCACTTAGTATCCTCGCTTTATTTATCATAATTTTAGATGGTCCAGAGGTTAACCAAGAGAATCTATAAAACGAGGAAAGGTAAGAAAAAAGATACACATAAAAAGATCTACAGAAAACTGAAGGAAAAAAAAAACCGGTTCGTTCACAATTTCGAACAGATTACGTACAAAACTCCTAGAAATACGCCACACGCCATATAAAAAAAGCCAGAGAGCTCCCAAGCTGTAGAGATTACGCTGTGAACTAGTACCGGAGATTAGTATAGCTTTTTGGGATGCGGACATCAGCCAAAAATTATGTACCGCCTAGCAATGTCCGAGAGGTATACCCCGAACTAGAGTCCACGTGTATAGTATAACTTGAATACACAGAAAAATAGCATAAACCAAAGAATACGAAGAAGTTCTAAATAACCCATATAAGCATCAACAAAGCCGATAAAGAAAGCATTTTAAGAACCCATAAAAACGCGGTAAACGGAATAACAAAAAGCCCGCAATAATTACACCGTGGCGGAGTGATTGATTCACAAATACAATGTAACTGGTTTTTTTGAAATTTAATTTAATTTGATCAACACGTGTTCGTAGCGTTTTATAAACGCTTACAAACTACCAAAACATTAAAAAGGCGTACCATTAGAAACCTTGATACAAACAAAGCGTTCTGCGTTCCTGTTGTCGTATATGGTCTACGAGGTAGTGGTCTAGGCGTTGGTGGTTGTTGCTAGGATATTCGTAAAAACGAAGAAGCGATAGAGGACAGACAAAGAAATAAAAAGTGTTAAAAAAAACGCAGCAATTCCAACAATATTTTTTTTCGAACATTGTTGTTTATAAAAACGTGGGGTTCGTTATACACGCACGTGTGTATTATTATCGGTTTGAGTTTTATGCAGGTGAGGCAGTCTCGAAGACAAGTTATTAGGGTTAGATGGTGAAGAGGTGTACAAGGGAACCGGCTAAAAAAGGTTAAACCAAAAACTATACAAGTTTAAAAAAAAAAGTGAAAAGACACGAGTGAATGGTGCTTTTTAAACGTGTGCAATGTGATTTTTAGCGTGTATAAAACCTGTATATATATTATATAAACGTAATTAGACTAATTCCAAACTACAACTAGCGCTGTAAACCGAGAAAAAAAATATTCTTTCACTTCGAGATTTTTTTTTTTTTTTGTTTTCAATTGAATTTTTTTTCTTTCTTTCTTTACGGAAACAATCAATTTCTTTATCGTTTTTTAGGTTCATTTTAACCCAAAAAAAAAACAAAAATGACAAATCCACAAAGAAATAAAAATAAATACGTACCAATACTTGCTGATGCATAATGTTACAGTCTGTACGTCTACGTTTTCGTGTTTCTGGGTCTTCTGTATTTCTAGTCACAGCACATTGAATTTTTAACTCCTCTACAAATGCCACCTATCGCCAAACGCGCTATCAGATAATTTCGTAGCGATTTAGCTCGTTTTGGTGCGTACGACTTCAGGTAAGCCTGGTATTTCCGTTACTTTGTTTGCTAGCCACGCTGCGGTTCCTTGGGTCTTTTCCTTCTTCTCACACAAGCTTCTAAGACACGCTGCAGCTTCTTGCAGTACCGCGTTTCGTGAAAGAAGATTTTTTCGAAGGTACTTCGATTCTAGAACCTCTCTGAGCTCTTCAAAAGCGTTGGCAAGATTCTCTCTTCGTTTTCGTTCGTATTTTTTCCTTTTATCCTTTTGATCATCGTAGGGAGATAAAGACAACCCGCGATGGTCAGACATAGCTGTAAGTGCAATACCAGATGGACGGCAAACGACTTAAAGAATTTTCAAAAACTCAGCTTAAACTTTTTTAGATACTGGTACGTTTATTGCTACCTTATTAGGAACCGGTTAAACCAGGTTTTTCCGTATGCCGTTCACAATATCCGTTTTGTAGGTGTGATGTTGTAATATCTCCGCTACCTACACGTGGGTTGTTTATTGAAACGAAGGTATCGCATCACAGCAAAATACAGACATAGACACTCCGAAATTCAGTCACGCACAATTAAATCAACAACAAAAGGGCACAATTACAACAAGCGTAAAAAAACGCTATAAAACGAATCAAAAAAAATACAAGATATTAACTAGAAACTGTGTAGACACAAAAAAAGGGTCTTTATTGCGTAATAGAGCAAATATTTGCTTTAGAAGGGAAACAACTTATGGTCCAGCTGGGGCGCTGTCCTTAAGGATAGCTTGCTTGAGAGCATCGAGCAATTCTCTAGCACCTTCTGGCAATTCAACCATGTTCTCAGCACGGACCTTGATGGCCATGGAGTAGCTTGATTCCTTCTTGTTGGTGGAAGAGCTTGCGGATTTGTAAGACATGGATGTCTTGACATTTAGTTTAACTGGACCCCAACCGGCTTTGACAGCAGCGGAGACACCGAGACCGAATTCACGGCTTCTGACTCTTTGGGAAACAGAGTTGATCTTGGCGTTGAAGTCAAGTTCGAAAGAGGTAATGCGCATGTATGGGAGTGGGAAAAGCATCAAAAATGGGATCTACAAATTAAGTTAATGAAAAAATTGTTGGCGGCTTTTTTTTTTTTGTTTTATTGCATACCTCCATGCTGACGTTTCTGAGTTCGGCTGAGGAGTTATCAGCACCTTCATTGTACTCTTGGAATGTAAAGAGAGCCTAAAGGTAAGGGTAAGAAGGAAGGTTCCGAAATAGGAAAAAGTTTTGCTTGATTCTCATGAACATTTAGAATAGCGCTGTAGCCTGTTGGACAGCAAAAAAATAACGCCAGGAGTGCGTTGTGGTGATAAAACTTGAAAAGAACGAAAACGAAGCAAAAAAAAAGCAAAAAAGAAGATCTATTAACGTACCATGCGAGCTTCACCAGATTCTTCAAAACCAACGGATTGGATGAAGTCTACGGTTGCTTGAGCAGAAGCGACCTAGAAAAAAAAACTTAGTTGTTTACTCGCAGTGGGAAAGTGTGTACCTGAGCCTCAATAACGGCTGTGAGTGGTCCACCGATAAGATTTTGGAAGTTTAGGGAGGCGAGTTCTCTACCGCCATTGGCGAAGGAACCGACTACGAATAAGGTCAAGCAGATGAGCAAGAAACGTTGCATGTTACTTATAAACTGTGTGAGAATGTGAGTTAGAAGGGCAAATTCCCCCCGAAATCGTTCACGAGGTTCTGCCAAACTGAGATGAATTAGTGAAAAAATGAAGGAAGTTGCTGCACGGCAATTGTCGCGTATAGCGGTTTTTGTACGTAGAGTTTTGGTGAAGATTTCGCAAAAAAAAATATTTTTGTTTACACACTCGATTTTATATGTTGTGCACGCTTTAATTACAACGTCTACGCCGTACATACTGTTAAAAAAGTTTCTCATGAACTTTTGTAAACCCTAATTCGCTAAAGGTTTGCATTCTTCAAATTATTTCTCTGTGCAATGCCAAGACTTTAGATTTAACGGTTGAGGGATGTCTCTCCGAAAATAAAATATCGAAAAGTTTAGCTGGTACTCTTAATACATTCCACGTAGTCACACTTACAAATAATAGCGTCGTGTGGTATTAGAAATAACGAAATAGTAATTTCCCGCTTGGAATGTTCACCAGATGACACCAAACCTGCTACACATCTATACGTCACCCCAGCGTTCTTTTTCGCAGGTGACATGACGTATTTAATAGAGCTAATGAAAAAACGCGCAGAACAAGGTAACAAATTACAATGTCATTCTTAAAGACAACTAACTTACTATCGGTAGGTTTAATACAACCATTGACAGCATTAAAAGCTGAAGTAGTTGCAACAGACTCACGTGAATTCGATTGGGCTACTTTCAAACCAACTCTACCTAAAGAACAAGTCGAACCTACAACAGAATCTGAAACGGAAGAAACAAGCGAAAGCGAAGAACCTCAAACAACAAGCCCAAAAGATTCAGCAGAAGATACTTTGTATTCAAAAAAAAGTACTTTCAAAACAAATACGGTCTCCAGACCAGTTATCAAGACATTCGAACCCGTAAAGACAGCTGAACCTGTGAAGACGTTGGAGCCAGTTAAGACGGTTGAACCTGTGAAGACCTCAGAGCCTATCAAGACATTGGAACCCGTAAAGACGGTTGAACCATTGAAGACGTTAGAGCCAGTTAAGACGCTTGAACCTGTGAAGACCTCAACTACGACATTTGAACCAATAAAGACCATCGAACCCGTAGATACAACCCAGCCAACCAAGACTACAGCCACTACAGTTAGTGACTTCAGCAACCTTGATGGCACCACAAGAGCTACCGCTACATTCACTAAAGGGCCACAACTTAGAGGTACAGCCGAGTGGCTGGAACCTAAGTACAGTTATCAGAGAAAATTGGACGATGAAGACTCACCTACTATTATGCGTGCCTCTGCACTTCGTGTAGGATCTTTCTATGGTAGTATGATGGGTGGGTTCTTAGAGTCTCATATAAGATCTGTTGTGACTACTGCTTATTCTCTTTTGGAGATATACGAGAACAAACAAACTGTACGTTATCTATCATTTCACTTTGTTGCAAGGCCGTCTTTGAACGTTTTTCTTACTTTGAGGCCTAGTTGAACTTTACTGTTGATGGAGAGACGACCAGTGTTCGTGTATCGGAGTTGATTGGTACGTTTTTGAGCGACAAAAAGAAACACAAGTTGCAAGTAGCTGAAAACTGACTTCAGTTTTCTTTTGTAGATCTTCCTCTTCTGAAGCCTACGTATAATGTAAAGGTTCAAGTACGTTAATTAAAAGATGTATTTGTGCTTTGTATTGATATTTGTAGGGACGTACGTTTGAGAGAGACGGACTTATGACAATGGGTCTCAAACGTGTTGGAACTAAACGATGGAACATTGACTTGGACTACACGGTATGTTCACTTGTAGCGTTTTTGTCAATTTGTGTGCTAACATTTATGTTTGTAAAGGTGGAGTTTGCAGGATTTGAGGAGCTCAGTGATAATCTCGTTTCCAACTCGTAAATGCATGTAACAAAAAAAACAATTAAAAAAATACAATCTCTACCCAAATGACTACGCGCTTTACATCCAGTTTTTTACTCGAAGTTTTTTTTTGAAGAAGGTAGTGCAATTGGTTGGTATTGACGGCCGTCAACAATTAACAGAACAAGAGTTTTTTGTGATTTTTTTTTTATTTTAACTTTGTAGCTTTACACAAACACGAATTAAGGGGCGGCTGTAGGCGTAGCAGGAACGATGGTGTCAGTAGGAACGACAGATGCGAGCAAAGCGTCCAATACACGGGTAAGACCGCCAGAAGTGGCTTGTTGCTTGGCGTTAACCTTAATTTCGACTTGGTAGGTTTGTTGGGTTTGTTGGGCGCCTTCTTCACGTCTTGTAGTTGGTTGGACGGTAAATCGTGGTACTAAAGCATTTGTAAGCGAAACAAAGACACTAGGACGAAAAAGGGATTTTCACGTGAAACATGAAAAACAGCGTACCAGTGTAACGAGCAGGTAGGGCTCTGTTAGAGAATGGCCTAGCGAGTAGATTAGTATGGAAGCGTTTTGGGTCTGTTTTTTTTTGGTTTAAATTTTTGTAGCGTTGCCGTACAATTTCGTAGCGCCGAGGTCACGCTTGCCAGAGCTGGTTGTTCTTTCGATTGTGTTCAACTTAACGTTAAAAGCAATGGAGACATCCTCTACAGCGAGGGAAGGTACTCTAATGAGTGAGATAACAGGTACCTACGTGTTTGTTTGAGGTTGTACAGCTGGAAGTCGAGGTTTCGCACTAAAAGAAACGTACGTTAATGGCAATATCTTGTACGCCCTCTGGTGTGCTTTTTTGGTACTTGAATTCAACCTAAAAGCATTTTGTGAGCAAATAGCTGTAAAACACCGTTTTTTTTCGTTGCAGCCGAAAGTTTTGTACCGTTTTGGCAGTGGATTGGCCAGTTACTGGGTCTGTATCGAAACCAATGTCTTGCATGAACTCTAAAGCGGCGAGGGAAGCTTGAACTTGTCCATCAATCACAGCAGAGAAAGCACCACCGACGATATCGGAAAAGGGGATGTTGTTTAGTATATCAATAGCAGTGTCTGTGCTATTAGCAACAGCAAGAATTGTAACCAATAACAGCAAAAGGCGCATCATAGTGGCTTGAGGTATTTCAACAATCGTGCGCGGTCTGTTAAGTCAATATGGATCCCTTAATCTCTTACCCAAAAGGGCAATTCCTCAAGAACTTGAAGGGAAAAATGCGTGAAAATTTTCGGATACCCGATTCCCGACTTGATTAAAAATAGACCTTTTACTAATTTACACTATAGACCAACTATTTTTTTTTTTTATTTCATGCGTTTACTCATCTACAACTTCGTTCTCTGCTTCATATTCAGCAGCGATTTCAGCGTTTTCGAGTTCTTGAGCAATTTCCTTTTCGTATTGAGGTTCTTGTTCTTCCTCTTCGATGTCTTCAGCTACGTCTTCTACATCTTCGGTTTCTTCCTCTTCTCCGTATTCAGGCGTTTCATATTCTTGTGTTATTTCAGCTGGGTCTTGAGTTGACAACAGTTCTCTCTTTCCGGCGGTCTCTGGTGCCGTTGTAGGTGCGTCATTGTTAGATACGGTCTCTACAAAAAAAACGCATGAATAAACAATGCTTTCAGCTGAAACGCTAAAAAGCCTTCAAAGTCGTATATGAGCATGTCAAGGCATACTAGAACGCATTCCGAGCTTGGCTCAGTCATTTGTTCATTTGGTGAAAAAGCGCCAATTTAAAAAAAAAATCCTTCCTTTATTACGTACCAGCGAAGATTGCGTTTTCGAGGAGGCTCAATAGTTTGTTAACACCAGGAGGGGTATCACCAGCGCCTGTAGCTTTCATCTACAAAAAACATAGTTGTTAGTTTCATGCTTTTCACTAAAAAAACGATTGAAGATATCTTACAGTAACTTTAAAGGAATAAGCGCGCTCAGTTCTATCTGTGACACTCGATTGAAATTGTGTGCTGACAGAACCCTTCATGGCTGTGCGTCTACTGTAACTACGAGCACTGGTACCGAGGTTGAGTTCTAAGGGAGTTATTAGCGAGTTTCAACAACAACAAGTTGTAGCAAAATATTTTCTTCAGTTTTTGATTTTCGGGTTGGTACAAACAAGGAGTTTAATAACGAACGTACTGCCTTCGATGTTACTCTTGCTTTCTCTTTCTGTGACTTGATTCAATTGCATATTAAATTCAACATTAACCTCTGAGATTTTAACGTAGTTGAGTGGTAGGAGTAGCAAGAAAGGTAACTATAAACGTTGGTTAAAGATCGAATAGAAAGCGAGTGCATTTTATTTTACCTGCAACGAGACCTCTTCTGTTCCAAAGGTTTCATCGTTAACTTGTGTGTATTTAAACTCAGCCTAGCATGTTGTAAACAAAACGCATGAATTTTTTTTTAACTTGCCGTTTTGACCGACCCATCGTCGTTGAAGCCAACCGATTGAATGAAATCAACGGTAGCAAGGTTAGATTGAATCTGTGCGTCAATTGCAGCAGACAAAGGCGCAGAGAGAAGAGAAGCGAAGTCTACGCTACCCAATACATTTTCAACAGGGTCTTGCGAAAACACAACTGTGGCAAGTAAAGCCAAGGCAAGTAGTCTCCACATTTGCATGTTTTTTTTCGATAGTTTCACAATAGTGTAAGTCACCTTTTCTATTTAAGTCCACCTAACCCGAAGGGTTCACGAGAGTTTTACAAAGTTGCTAGCCACGCCTCAAAACAACGTACTCTTGTTTAATAATCGATTTATAGCTAATATAGCGTAGCATGCAAAAATTTCTTGCACTCGTAGTCGTTTTGACTTGTCTCTTTTCAGTTTTATACGCTGCTACAACAACAGCTGACTTGTTAAAATCTCTATCCTTGGAATTAACCGAAGGTCGCTATAATGTACTCCAAAATCACAATACATGCCCGAAACGAAAACTAACCGCTTCAACATAGGCTGATAAAGAGATTGCTACATCTATTGCTACTATCTACCGTGAAGACCCTCTACTCAGAGCCTTTACAGGTACACACCACAAAACTTTGTGAAATTGTTGCACTTAGTGTCTAAGAGACGCTTTGATTGGATTTTAAAACAAAAACCGTTGATGAAGATTTTCTTACGCCGCGTAGTACCAAGGCTTGTACCTGGTGATGTAAAAGTCCATTTGCGATTAGCTGTTGCCTCTGATATTGGTGTCAAGCCAGCTTCTCCTACAATAACTCTAAGTACCACTGACGACACGAGTAAAACTAGTAAACGCGGTATTAAATTCGCTGAAACCGCCACTACTGTTCCTTTGAGGACTGTAAACACCGATTTACACACGACTTTCAAGTTGACGGATCCTAATCTAGCTTTCGCGAATGACTTTTCGTCAATCAGATCCGTACCTCTTTCAGTTGCTGAGTACGTATTTACCCCTTTGTAAACATCCTGAGTCTCGCTCTTATTTTCTTTGAAATTATTTTGGCTGATATTTTCACCCTAGAATGACGGACTATTTTAACAATGTTATTCTGAATAAGGACTTGTACATGTGTAATCATGAGTTTGAGTACTTTTTCCGTGTAAAGACTCAGGTTCAACCAAGTATTGAGGACCTTATTGCTGATCGATGTGATCCAGCAAAGTACTCAAGCGCAAAATGTGTTGAAACATTATACGCTCGTTTGAGTCTTACTCCATTGAATTCAAAGCCTCTTGAGTGTCCAGAAGAGGGACATGAGTGTTGTCGTCATGCTCAAGGAGCGTTCAAAACATGGTCGAACTACTACTTGAGAACTGGTAGTTGTGTAGGCAAGACAGTCAACACTGACATCCAGTACGTCTTCGTTCCTTTTTTTTTTTTTTTATCACTTTGGTTCATTGAATGTTGTTTGTTTGTTTACTTTCTTTTTAGCTTGAGGATCTCTTCTTCTGAGCTTGATAACATACCTGATAGTAGAGTAGCAACAATGGATATTAACTTTACTCCTGCTGATTATTCATGGGTTAATGTAACTCAAGCTGATGGTAGTGTATTGGAACTATTGAAACCATTGTAAAAAAAAAAAAAAGAAGAAAAAAAATAAAACAATCCTACGACAAGAAAATGTCGTTTTTTTTTTCTTGATCACGTGTTCATCCAAAAAAAAACCTGAGTAGAAATCATGTGTGCATGCTTTTTTTATGTACTAAACCACATAACAAGTCAAACATCAAAATGACTATTAACCCGAATAGTGTCTTTGTTATAATTGATCCTTCCTTCATCTCAATTTCTTACGTTGTCGAATAGTGATACATTGTTCTCTGAGTTTGTATTAAATAACAAAACGGTCTGTGTCATGGCAACCCAACAATTCTGTCATAGTTTTATTGTCTGTTTCATTCAAGTTTTGAGACAGGCTACTTTAGCAATAATCCATTTCCGCCCGATCTGTCAGAGCTGGCGGATTTGATATTTCTGACAGATCTTGCAAATCTCGCTTTTTAAAAGTGTGTGATCTGCCCTCGCATGTCCAGCTCATCCAACCTTTTTCAAACTCACGTGATTTATCAAACCCAAAGTAATTTTTTTATTTACATGTTAACATAGTTGACACCTGGCGGCGTTTGCAAAGCCTACAGCAACGATGGTGGTGTTGTGGAGAGGTTTTAACGTCATTACACATGCCTCGCTGTTTGGGTGTTACTACAGCGCTTTTGTTAGCGTGGGGTAGGCGCTAAGCGTAGCGCTAGTAAGTTATGCACGCGCGTTGTTTTGAAGCAAAACATACAGCAAATAGTGTTTGGGGCATTAATACCGTGTTTGGCAGTAATGCAATAGCTTTGTAGTGCACACGAAGGACAGAATTGCCACTACGCCATGTGACAGTTTCAGTTCTTGCTAGATCTGCTAAAAGTGTTAGAAACTCACTTTCTAGAAAATACTAGTAAAACTTGAATGAGATAGATAATATCTTCAGTAGTTGTGATGTATTGACAAGTGGCTTAAATTAAAGGTTCCTTAACAGCGTTAATAAAGGTCTGTTTGCTTATTTTCACTACTTGAGGTAGCACGTGTTTTGAATGTTGAAAAATTGAAATAACTTGGGTCTAGGCTTAGCTGGAGCAAAGTCGTAGTTAAAACATAAATATTAGATACAATACAACAGCCAATACACGTAAATTATGGCAGAACCACAAACTTTGTCGGTTAATTTACAATATGTTAACCGTTTGGCCACTGGTTTCTCACATTCAATGGTAATCGCAGACGATGGCTTCGTTTACACGTGGGGACAAAACGATCAGCGTCAATTGGGTAATACAGACGAAAAAAAGAGTTCTATCGCAAGACCAATAACGTCAGTCATAAATATCGTATGTATTGCTGCTGGATATGAACATAACCTTGCAGTTGATTCAAACGGTATTGTGTATTCATGGGGCTGTAATGTATACGGTTCATTGGGTCTGAGTCACTTCAAGTCACCTATTTCGTCGCCAAGACGTGTTCCAAATCTCAACAATATCACAAAAGTCACTGCCTATCATGTGAGTATGGCGTTATCACATTCAGGCCATGTCTACTCTTGGGGAGACAACAGATTTCATGGATTGGGTCATTCATTCGACGAGGAGAAAGTTACATCGCCAACAGTCATTCCTCATCTTGAAAATATTCAAAAAATTCAAACTAATCGGTATGTAAGTGGAGCAATGACATCAACAGGTCATGTCTTTCTTTGGGGAACAACAAAAGATGAAGCAAACGATAAAGCATTATTCTTGAATCCAAAGACAATTTCATGTGTTCCAAACATTGAAGATGCCACTGATATTGCCATTGGTGATTATCATGTGCTTGTTCTCCTCAAGTCAGGACAAGTATTTTCTTTTGGATACAACTACAGTGGGTGTCTTGGGTTGGGTATTGATGACAAGTACGGCCAAGGTATCATCAAAGGACTGAATAACATCGTATCTGTCCATGCTGGTTATTGGTCATCATTTGCGATTGATGATGAAGGTTGTTTGTTTGGTTGGGGTGATGGGAAATGGATTGATTCGTTCTATTCAAACAAACCATTAAAATTACCTGGAAAATATCTTGAGTTTGCCAATAAATCACATCATTACTTGGCAATATCTCATGATTTCAGATTGGTTACAGGAGGTGATAATGATTATGGAGAATCTTCAACACAAAAATTGACATTCAGCAATCACAAAAAGGTACTTTGTCATCTTATTCATATCCTTATCTATTTATTTGACACATTATTTAAGCAAACTCATCTTAAACAACGAAATACCAAGGTCAATAAAACAAGCATAGATAAAGACGATATAAAAGAAGACAAAGACAAGTACTTATCAAAAGCTGTGATTGATACCGATCGTGATTACACCAAGTTTGGAGATGCTCCTGAACATCTTGATATGATTCAAGATGCTTTTGAAGCCTTAAAAATACACCAAAATCAAGAAGAATACATTCATGTAAGTACTACACTATTAACCAAAAAATTATGCTCACAGGATTTAGGGTGAACATGTATCTCTAACATTACAACCTGAGCCTGCTTCACCAAGCTATAAAAGTGTATTCTTATCTCGAGAATCATGGAATGACAAACCTCACGTCTCAGTTGCTGACACAAAGGCCTATCTCTTTTTTCTGATTTTATGATTGAAGTTAATCATGTTTATTTAGTCGGATTTCTTTCCACCTCAAGAGAATCAATCAATTGCTACTGAGAAATTTGATTGGAAGTCGGCATTGATGAGGTTGGGTATTTCAAGTGCAAGAGCACAGGAACTTGGATCATTGATGGATGAAGCAGGTATTGAACCTGGTGACATAACCTCAGAAGTGCTGAAAGAGCTTGAATTCAGTCCACTCGAACGTATCAAGGTCATCAAAGCAAAACGTAAAAATGCTCTTTAAAATACATTACATAGCGTCACCTTAGTTAGTATATTGACACCGTTTGTACTTCTACAGTGTTTTTCACCATTAATGTTTAGATTTTATTTTCGACACGTATTTTTAGGAGGACATGATTTCAATGTGCTTGACATGCCTACAGTGGGTACAAGTGATCCCTCAATAGATGCAAACTGTGATACCAGATCACAGTGTACTAGGCAAGGTGAGGCAATAAAACAATAAAAAACATCACTAAAAGTAAAACAAACTGGCTGCTATGTAAAGGTGGTAAGTCCTTAGACTACCTATTTACTGACTAAAACACTTAGAGTACCTTTACGTCATTGATTTGAATGTACTTTCACAGTCACGTGTTTTAGAAAATTACCATTCTGTTAACAGTAATTTATGGATTTGACCTGAAATAACTCTATGCTATTTTAGCGTTAAGCCTACTTGTACAAAGCCACTCCCAATTTGTAGCATGCACGTGACTTTCTGTTATTATTCTCATGTTAAGCACTGCATGAGGATATACTCACGGTATAGCTTGCAGAGTTGCAAAGGGCTACATATGTTCAGAAAACCGTCCCGAAAAATCAGGCTTAGCACTAACACAAAATGGCGTTATTCAATTCAAAACCGATGTGCAAAGCAGCCATAGATCCTAATCAGTGAAGGCTATCTGTGCCTAATTACTGTTATAATAATGCCTAAAGATTATAGTCCCTTCTAATTTAGTTAAGGGCACTTTTGGCAATGTCGTGCCTTAAACCTTTTTTTCCTCGCTTGTCGTTTGACATTTCTTTGATTCTTTAATGAATCCAACTACTCATGAGCGTGAGGATGACGTTGAGCAACATAGCGTACCTATTAAACAAAAGAGACGATGTAAATATTGTAGTGTACGCCTCTATTGTTGTAAAAAACGTTTATTTAACGGTATAATAGGCTAAGACGGTTCTAAAAGTCATTTTTGCTTTAATTTTCTTTGGAGGGGCTGGAGGCGCTTTATATTACCTAGGAAAGGCAGGATACATGGAAAAGGTACGTCTAAAACAAACAAAACGTCAAAACAAGGAGCTGACATCCTGTTTTTTTGCGATTAGTTTTTCAAGTACGTAAAAATGCTTGGACCTTGGGGAAACGTACTACTGGCGGCAGCTTTTATTCCTTCTGGGTTTCCTTTTGTATTTGGTGCGCTTTTTATTCCCAATTGTTCACATGTTGTTAAAACTCATCAAACAAATAGTTTGGATCGCTTTGTGCACGTACGGAACACTTAAATCAGGGATTTGAGTTAAATTGATTTTTTGGTGACACTTGAAGACAGCCAAATCGTCTTTTTATTTGTTTGTAATTTCGTCACGTGTTCACTACAACGCGAAAATATGACGTTTCATTTTTTTGTTATCCTTTTTTTTTAATCAATTTTTGTTTAGCGCTTGTGGCTTTTTGTACGGTATGTAGGTCTTGTTTTTGGATTTTTTTGGTATAGACGTATACTAAATAAATATAGGTATATGGTATGGTCTTGCTACAGCTGCAGGAGGAAGTACATTAAGCATGCTTATAGTGTTTCCGATTTTAAGGTAAACAACTTTTTTTCACGCCTTTTGAAGGTTTAAGTGTATAACTCTTCTCGTGTAGGACATGTTTTCATGCTCAACTACTAGCTTATATACAAAAAAATAAGTACGCTTTGGTATTAATTATCACGTGATTTACAAAATGGTTTATCTGATAATTGACCTTATTAGGAAGCTGTCAATAATGTCAGAACTTCTTGAACGACATCCGCTTAAATTTACTATCCTGACGAGATTTTTACCTATTACATTTGGCGTTCAGAACGCTATACTTGCTGTGTCTAACATATTTTTCCTTCCTTGCTTTATTGTGCGTGTGGAGAAGTTGTTTTTCTTTTTTTTTTTTTTTTTTTTTTGGACTTCTATTAACATTTTCTTTCAGACGAGTGTTTTGACCTTGGCTCCTGTTGAACTCGCCTTAACTTTTGTTGGATCTCGGGTCAAGTCCTTAAGTGATATTAGCTGCGGTAAATTGAAGTTTACACCTGCTGAATATGCTATTCTTGGCGTAGAAGTCTTTGTAACTGTACGCTTGTTTGTTTTTGTTTTTTTCGGCTTTTTCTTACGTAGTTTTTGTTTTAGATTGCTGTAGTTGTTGGTGTGGTTATATATGCTCGTTGGGTATGGAAAAAGGCCGCTCTTGAAGATGGTCTACCAGATCCTGATGGTGATGAAGTCCATGATTCTCAAGTCTATTCTTCGGTTAATGACACGTCTATTAATGGTACCTCTACTGTCCCACAAAGAGAGCGTACTACCAACTGGTTGAAAAAATCATCAAGCTACAAAACCTTTGCACAAACAACATGACATCTATACAACAACACGGAAGTGTGACTGCATTGAAGGAGAACCTTTCAAAGAAAAAAATAAAAACCAAAACAGAAAAAAACAAGAAAATCAACCACCAGAAGCATTTGCTGTACAATGTCGTACAGCAGTATTTGAAGATTAATCACTGGCCTGGAGTGTAATTATAAGAACCATTGTATTTTTAGATGAGACTTTAAAAAGCTGAGTCTCAAAAACCAATAAAGTAAGAACCACATAGATAGAACATTTTATTTTTTGAGTTTGAGACTATTACTTATTCAACCTCTCATTTAGATAACAAGGTATACAACTGCTAGTGTGTACAACAAGCTTAGAGATATGTATGTTTTAAAAGCGGAACTAGGTGCTACAGTCATAGATGGTGGTTGTGTTGTTTGTTCCGTTGGCGCATCAGTTGGTTCTGATGTAGGTACTTCTTTAGGAGTTTCATCTACACTAAAAGCCATGATATCGCTTTGTAGACCTTGTGAAGATACACTGAATGAAGATATATCACCAATGACTGTTGCAGGTACAACGCATGTCTAGCAAGAAATAAATAAAGAAATAAAGCTTACACTCTGAAAAGCTAGAACCGTACCAGTTGGCCATTTTGATGGCTTGATATTGCTGTCGAGTTTTGTCCGTTGTCGAAGATACACTTCAGGTCATAATCGTAAAAGAACAAGCCATTAATAACAAGCTCAGAACCAGGATTCGCGTCTAATGGTGAAGAAGTTGGAGGAATATCTGATGTGACATTTACAAAGAATACAACTGGTTTTTGTGCGACTAACAAGAGTTAGGAAAAAAAAAAGTCGTTGATCTTCTTTGTTGAACGAACAGTTTACAAAGAATCCCAGCTGTCTGAACGCTAATAAATCATTCTCTGTTATTCCAGTTACTTCACCTGATCCAATTGTAGGATCCATCATACCTAGTAAGCGTTATTAATGTTGTAACATTTCTAATAACAACTTAAAGGTGTAAAGGAAATCCACGTTTTGCTCTTCAGTGTAAAATTAAGTTCGTACCAAAGCCTTTATTATCTTCCCAATGACTTGCTTGTCTTCCATCTCCTAGTTGCATTCCAGTAGAATAATTTGGACCAACAAAGCCATCTGTCCTTAGAAAAGTGACGTTTTCACCTAAACCAAATTTAGTCAACGCCACGTGGTATACAATCGAACCTGGTATCAGAGATCTTACTCCAGATAAATCAGTACCGCCTTCAGGAACGCGAAAGATATCAAGTATTCTAGCCTCAACAACTGTTTCATTCAACTGTGGGTTCACAAGAAAAAACTCAACTAAAACAGAAAGTCAGAGTTAGCTTTGGTTGTTTTCTGGTTCGCACTTTTGTCAACGCCTGATGTGAAACCAAGAAGATGTCCAATTTCATGCCATGCAACGTTCAATAAAGGTCTCTTTCCAGGCTCGACACCATCAGTAAGATCAAAGTCAAAGTCAATAGTGCTACTAAAGACTATACTTCCGTCACTATCACCAAAATCGTTGTCAAGATCTTTCGAACCAAAAAGCAACTTTGCAAGCAGTTAGGAATTTTATCGACATCTATGATGATACCTTGTAGTTTGCCTTTGTACCAACAATAAAATCATCCAGAAAAAGGCTATCAGGTTTCTTCCAAGCAATAGGTGATTGAATTGTATTCGGTGGAAGGCCAAGATTTGGCTCTAAGAAATTACTAGAACTATTGTTAGAAAAAACGTGTTTATCACGTGACTATTAGTTTTAAAAAAGTATTCGACGTACAGAACATCATTAACAAATACTGTCATCTCTACTGCATCTGTAGAGCCTAGTACGCCTGTAGGAAGTTGATCTGTTGTAGCAAAGTTAATCGTAACATTGACACCGGAACTTTCGATGATAGTTTCCTAAGTGCAAATGGGTTTAGTTTACAGCTTTTTTGGTTTGATGGAAGCGGTACCCATATCGCTGCTGCAGCGCTGAATTCTTTTTGAAAATCTTGAGATACTCCGTCGGCGTATACAACGTTTAATTTTGAAGGTACAGTCCCTTGAACAGCCCTTTTCTTTGCGCGATTTTTTAAGATTTCTTTAGCGTCAATGATGTTGTTGCGGCTACTGTGAGTATAAGCACATCCGCTGGTGTCTATGGTAGGTGTAAATATAGTGGTTCTGTAAAGAGGAAATAGTACGTACCATGTGAGTGTACGTCATGAGACAGTACTAGGATACCTACAACAGTGTTGGAAGAGCACGTGTCATTTTTGTAGCTTTTAAATGTCTTATCGTTTGGGAACGTACTCGTACAGAAAATGATTACTAGTGATAATAATAAGAGGGTGCGCATGGGTGAAGATAATACGGAAAGTGAATGTAAAAAAAGAATCACGAGCGTCCTTTTGGTAGTTTGGAAACAGTTTTTTTAGTTTTTATTTGTGGCTATGTGATTCGGCTGTCTTTGAGTATTGACATAAATACGGAAGTGTGTAGGTATCCACATTGGTTTGTTAGTATGTATTAAAAGGAGTATACTCCTTAAGGAAGTACAGAAAATTTACAGTGTTAAGTCAGTCATTTACAAAAAAGGATTCTTACGCTACAATACACATGTTCGCGCTCGTTTTATACCATAGCAAAGGCTGGAAAAGTTTGGTTTTTAAGCCATGCGGCCGTACAGAAATGGCAAAGAACGCTTAATGACAATGCCTAGTGTTAGCGTTCCTCCAATAAGCCGTTGAAGTGTAGTCCTTCGTGTTTATCTTGAAAAAATTAGACTTATTGTAGCGGTCATTTGAAAAACTCACGTTTTATTATTGTAGGGAACGGGTACTGATAGATCAAAGCATACAATCGTACTTGAAAAGGGTTCTGAGAGTACAGCAGATGACATATTTTTCCACAAAATATGCACCAATATCCACTCAAGTGGATTCTTTGTATTCCCAGTTTCGATTTAACACTATTCGAGTATGGGACAGCGAATGCAAGCCAACATAGAGCACTGTTCGCTTTCAGTCGGCCCATCTCTTCGCTTGGGACAAGAACCCGACCTTCGCTCACAAAATGTCATCCATTGGTGGGTATGGCAGCACAGGTTAATATGTGACTAGTTACCAAAATCCACTTGCGTCAGATTCAGTATAAAATCTCTTCCTGCGAGAGTACAATCACAACAGAAAATCCAAGTATTGATATTGACAATTGTACTATGATTGTTAAAGGAGAATTACAACTTCAGGGTTCTTTTTTGTTCCCACAAGGTACCAACACTAACAGCGTGATATGTTGTTTTCTTTTTCCTTCTTTTCGCTTTTTGTAACTAGCTCACATAGATTTCTGTTGTTATTGGCGTTGTGTTACTATTGGTGAAGCTCTCACTGTTTGAATCACCCTCAAAGCATAATTGAAATCTATTTCAAGTACTTGGTAAGCCACAAGTCTTCAAAACGTGCTGTGGTTTCACATCTCTTCTTATTCTTTATAGAACCAGTTACCACTTTGGACGAAGATGTATTTTTTTTAGAGTAATATCAAAAGCAATATTGGTGTGTTTCTTGATATTACTACCATCACATTACAACCTTTGCTTCAAAGTTCCAACCTTGTAGGGGATTACTTTCGTTTTCATAGATCCGAGGCGTTCCAGCAATTATCACAAATCAACTTGCTTGCCAAGACTCTTCAAAGTCAGTGAGCGTCTTGAAGGAGCATCAACGCTATAAGTGTCAAACATATCCGTCTGTTAGTCCTAGAATCTCAGGAGTTGACAACAGCTAAGAAAACAACAAGAAAAGAAAAAATCCTAATGAAAGGTTCAGAGTATGGTGACTTATTACGTCACACGACACCGTACTTTATTGCTTTATTTTAACTTGCCTTTCCTTGGAGCTGTACGTACTAAATTTAAAGTTTGACAAGGCATTAAAGACACAATAAAACAAACATGTGCAAGACTTTATTATAATACAAGTAATGCAAACATAGTAACAAACAACACAGTTAGTGAAGGTATTGAAATGTAAGAGCAAGATATTGCTCCCGGTGTTTGATCAGTCGTTGGAGAAATAGTTGTAGGCGATACAGAAGTAGGTGCATTTGTTTGAATTACACCTGTTAGAGTGGTTGGAGGTACAGTTGGAGTAGCAGTTGGCGGTTCGGTTGTTGGGGTAGTATTTGGAGTCACAGTAGTTGGAGGTGTAGTAGTTGGTGTTGTAGTCCGAGGTATAGTCGGAGGCGCAGTAGTTGGAGGCGCAGTAGTCGGAGGCGCAGTAGTCGGAGGTATAGTAGTTGGAGGCGCAGTAGTTGGAGGCGCAGTAGTCGGAGGCGCAGTAGTTGGAGGCGCAGTAGTTGGAGGCGCAGTAGTTGGAGGCGTAGTAGTCGGAGACGCAGTAGTCGGAGGTATAGTAGTTGGAGCACTCGGACGCCTAGTAAATGGGGGTGCGTTCAGTGTTGGAATAAAATCTCCAGAATAGAACATCAACGTATACACACAAGACTTAAAATGCTCGGTTCCGCCACCACTAGTTTCATCTGTCAATATTCGTACATTATCTGTAATAGTTGGTAAAGTAGAACTGATAGTTGATACCAGTATTGATGAATCTTCAATAATACCATAAGAAGTACTTCGTGTTGACGGATCATACCTGAAATGAACGAAATGTTAGTTAACTGAACATGTGTTTTTGAACTCAATTTGGTTGCTGACGTACGCGAAAAAGATTGACATGAAACCACTTTGAAGCGAATCAATAGTACTAGAACCTTCTGATCCAGCAATAGTAAGTTTTTGCCTGTTAGCGTAAAATCCATTATCCGTGGTAGAATCCCATCCAAGGATTCTCCCCCACTCGGTGGTAGTCGGTATATCAATAGCAAGTTGTATCACAATAGTGTATGGGTTGTTTATAAGCGCGACAGGGTTGTTTAGTATCAGGAATGGGTTTGTAGCAGCTGGAAGCTCTAGACAGCCCTCTGTCATGTTGTAGACCTCTGGTATGCCTATTGTTAAGTTTCTATTTCGAGAAACAGTCAGAAACTCATTCAAAAGGCGTTTCCAGCGTACCCATTACCAATGCTATCTGATAGGTTGCCGTCAAGGTTAAATTCATGTACTAGAGTCTGAGCGACTGCTAGTTGCATGAATGCGACTACAAAACAGAAAGATACAACAGCTTGTGTGTTGTACATGTTGCGTTGTGTGTACGAAAATAGCTTTTATGATTTTTAATAAGCACTAAATTTAGATAATGATTATGTGGTTTTGGTGTGACTAAATTTAAACCTGTCCGGTCTTTACGTTTAGAGAGCTAATTAACATTCATGAGTGTCATGAGTGTTTTATTAAACAGATTGTTATTTTTAGAATTGACACACGTCAAGTTTTTCGGTTTTTTCGGTAATGGATGTATAAGGTTATGTAGTATTCCGGAATTTCTTTCCCTTGTCAACAACGGGGATTCTAGTTCAAGCTTAGGTGATGTTTTGTCAAAAAAGTCAAGAAATTACGGAATTACGTAAAAATATTTCCGGAACCCTATGCGTGCCCAATAGCTTCCAAAATTTAGGTTGTACATTTTTGTGTAATGCTCGTTTCGGGTCTAGACTTATGTTGACTCGACGATAATAAACTCATCTTTAATACCTATATACGTTGCGCCTTTTTGTACATTATTTACCGAAAGCTTCTACCAAAAAAAAAGGTGTTGGTTGTAAAAATAGACTTTGTCACTATTTTTTATTGATAACTTTTATTCAAATTTACTACCTGAAAACTTAACGAGTTTTCTTTGTAAAAATCGCCAATGCCAACATGCAAACAATTTACAGGACACCGAACTCTACAAGGTACGCTCATGCTAATGTTAGCCTGTTTAGAACTGAATTAGAGGAAGGACTACCATTCTTGACAGAAAGCTGTTCCATTTTCGTCCACTGGATTTGACCTGAAATAACGCTATTTTATTGTAATGATAAGCCTACTTTGTACACAGCCACTCCCGATTAGTAGCACGCACGTGACTTTCTGGTCGAATGCTCACGTAAAGTACTACATAAGGATACACTAATGGCACAGCTTGCAGAGTTGCAAAAGGTTACCTACGTTCACAAACCATCCCGAAAAATAAGTAGTAGCGCTAACACAAAATAGCGTTATTTCAGGTCAAATCCACTATTTATGGCTGTACACGTGTTTTACTCCGTTACAGACGTTTGGGTAAACTTGAGTTGACTTCGTATAAATCAACAACAACAACAACCGACAAAGCTTAAACAACATGGCGAGCAGCAATCACCCACATCCCACCCAAAAATTTCCTTTTCAATTTGTTTAAAAACTGTAAAACCTTTCTTTTATTTTCCAAGTGTTCTTGTATAATATAACAAATGCTTGGCTGCGCTAGAGCCACAAGACATTTTGTCTTCCTCCCAACATTGTTTTAGTTAGTGTTCCTTGGTTAGTTGATAGAAGAAAGTCAACTGAGAGTGTTAGAACTCTAACTAACAAATGTGATGTCAATTTGTTTATTATTGTTTATACAAGGGCTACATCTTTGTGTTATCATCTTTTCGCTCTAGTTTCCTAGTATCAGCAATCTGCTTGGCGTTGATTAAGGTAGCTTTGTCTTCTAATTGTAGTTCCAAAGTTGGTTTATTCAGAATCTTTAAGAGTTGTTGCAGACGACACATTTTCCACAAAATATGGGCCAAAATCCTTCAAGTGGATTATTTGTATTCCCAGTTTTGGGTTTACACTATTCGAGTACGGGACAGCGAATGCAAGCTAATATAGAGCACTGTTCGCTTTCGGTCGGGCTCGTCTCTTCGCTCGGGACAAGAACCCAACCTTCGCTCACAAAATGTCATCCATTGGTGGGTGTGGCAGAACAGGTTAATATGTGGTAGGTACCAAAATCCACTCGAGTGGATTTTAGTGTTATTCTGGTGGAAAATATTATGTCTACAGAGTTGTTAGTCAATTGTTAGTATAGTACACTCACATAAAAAACCGTCGCTAGTTATGCGAGAGTAGTGTTTGAAGTGCGGTTTCGCGTAAAATAGTTATTTCTAGAAGTACATGTTTCAAAAAAACGTGATCGGACCGTTTTTTCGCGTTTCTTCTTTATTTCGAGTAATGCTTTGGTAAAATAGTCCTACATTAAAACACCTTTTTCTCTCAAAACGTTTTTTCACTGGAGTTCTTCGAAAAATATTTGAATGAAAGGCTGACTTTATCACAACAAATCCAAGTTAGTCAACGCAATTATCATAATTTTGAATACACAACATCAATGGCAACAAAACGCAAGGTACGCTTGAGATAGAAACAGAGTTTTTTGTACAAATATAATTCTGTTACCTATCGAACAGTCGTACTTTACTTTGTACAATGATGACATTGCAAGCAAAGTTTGAAAAATTAACAAAATTTACCACCACTATTTGTGCATAAGAGCGAGTAGAAGCAAACTGCTTGTTTGTTAATGACACAAGATCATTCGTCTTTAGTTTATAGGAATATGTTAAAAGACTTGAAACCTCCCTGGGATTTGACCTGAAACGCTATTTTGTGGTAGCGCTAAGCCTTATTTTTCGAGACGGTTTGTGAACATAGGTAGCCTTACAACTCTGCAAGCTTTGCCATTAGTGTATCCTTGTGGAGTACTTTACATGAGCATAAGTACAGAAAGTCACGTGCGTACTACAAACCGGGAATAGCGTTTTAAAATAAGCTTAGTGGTAAAATAAAATAGCGCTATTTCAGGCCAAATTCCTGCTTTCCATACCAAAGTATGCTTTTTCTGTTCACTTCATTATTGTGGTGTGCATTCACACTGCTGTAGGAATTATTCTGAGCGATCTTGCGGTTATTGAAGAAGAATGTGACTATATTCACAATCAAGGTAAAATAGTGAATTGGGAAAAAACGTCTTGCTTCGGCTTGGTGTTGAGTGATATTCTAAAATGCAAATAACTTTCATACAAGTTCAAGTCAAACAAGAAACTCCTTGCATATCTAGGCTATATTACTGTCTTTGCTACAATCGCCTATAATCAAGAGTCTTTACTACAACTATTACAGATTAGTGAAGCGAAGAGCACACAAAGACAAAGAAAAAAGTCAAGTTCTCCTCAGTCGAAACTGTTAAAGTTCCATTTAAGCATACAGAACAAGGACTTTTATAGCAAATTCCGGGCATTCCTTGCTTGCCAAGTGTCAATATTTTCTTTTAGATTTTCTCATGCAGGTTAATACATACTATCAAACAGCTTATAAAGACAAAGCAAGTGTATGTGGAGCAGCAAAGAGAATATTCAGAACTCTTATATTCATTCAAGGTAAGCTACTATAGGCTAAATCAAACAATTTTTCGAAAAATAATTTACCTCAATGTAAATAAAAAGTAATAAGAACGTCATGGAATGTTAAAGTTATACTAAGCAAGCCATTAAACCAATTTAACATGTAATCGGGATACGTTGTTAGATGGTAGTTTTGCCGTTTCATCGTTCCATCACGTGACGGCAATAAAAATATCAGTCTGGGTAAGAGTTGAGATAAAAACGGTCCAAAAACAAAGCAATAACTTCCTTTACTACTCTTTGCAGTTGGTATTGGATAAAATGTCTAGGTTTGGAGTAAAACATTGTACAGTGCGGTCATTAAGAAAAGGCACGACTTAAAAAAAACCGTTGAAACGACAAATGACACGTGAATTATCGTTGCACAACTGTAGGGCTTCAATTGCCAAAGTTATAATCCTTCAATTATTCAGACGTCCTAACCTATTTTTAAGATCCAAAGAGGCGTAAATGTATGGAAGTTACTCGTAGAAAACTAATTTCATGGGAATTGTAGACTTAGTCTTAAAATGATGTACATATGAGAAAAAAGCTGTGTACTATAAACATCCACAAGCTTCCACAAGGTCTACGTAATAAACTGTTTCCACATGAAACAGCGAGATGTTCTGACTAAGTTTCTGCGAAAACAATAGTGGTCGTACTTTCATTGTGCTTGTTTTGACAACAAAGGCAATAAACTGTAAAGTCAAGTGAAGGTAAAAATGTATTGTTTATTATGAGGAAACTTCGCTTCTAACAAGCATTACCGTTTACTTCAATTACAGATACCGCAATGTCGTTGTCACCAACACTCCATGCGCAACCAAGTACAGGAATCGCACTACCTGCTACCCAAGGATTGTACAAGCTGATCTAAAGAAGAGAGTCAGTGGAATTCAAAAAAGAAGTTGTTTTAGAAAAAGAACTTGCGAATTTAGTGCCAGTTTCAGTTGCAGATGCAGAGGCGACTGCGCCAGTTGATGACCAACAGTTGTCTGTTGTAGCCCCAGCTGGAGATACTTGTCTTACTCTGACAGATGTAATTGGTGCGCCACTTGTTGGTGCTGTGAGGTAGACAACGACGTTCATACCACTACCCCAGTCTAAACGAAATAAATTTCAAGAATAAAAGCAGAAAAAAAAAAGAAAAAGAGAAGGCGGAACGTACTGTTGATTTCAACGTTTGAAATTGTTGGACAGAATGCGTTACCAGATGGTGTAGGCGTACTTCCCATTGTTGGTGGAGGAGGAGTGCTTCCCATTGTAGGTGGGGGAGGAGGTGTACTTCCCATTGTTGGCGGAGGAGGAGGAGTGCTTCCCATTGTTGGTGGTGGAGGTGGAGTACTTCCCATTGTTGGTGGAGTTCCCATTGTAGGTGGTGGCGGTGGTGGTGTTGTACCGCCAGAAATATACTGTGCTACTGCAGGTCCAGTGAAGAAGAAAGGTGCGTTTTCATCGTATACAAGTCTGTAACCGCTGGCATCCAAAGGAAGGTGACCAGGAATAGTGACGACTGGGGTCCAAGCAATAGCTCCTGTGTTTCCTCCTGTAATTGTGACATCGGCACATTGAAGGTAGTGCTCAACATTGATGACTTGTTGAAGAGCATACCATTCCCAGCGAAGTACTGCAGGACCGCTAGGAACCCATGAAGGTATTGTCATATCCCATCCGCTTAAAAGGTGACAGTCGCGAATCTCGGCAATTTTAGCCCATGTTTGTTCATTGTCGAAGGAGAGGTAGAAAAAGCAATCTCCAGGATGGTTAGCTTCGAAGAACCATTCTGTTGAGTAAGTTCCTCCGGCTTGGTAAGTTGCTGTCGAGCCGACAAAAGGAAGATCTCTGCACACGTGTCCTGATACCCAATCGCCGTTTTGAAGGAATACTGGGGCATGTTGTTGGTCTCTACGTCTACCGTTTTGTACGTCCCTTGTTTCAGGTACTGTAAGACGTCCATGAGCTGATACTAGTGATACAAGTGCGGATAGACATAAGAAAGCAAGAAATAATCCGTTCATTCTCATTGTACAGCCGTTTGGTGAGCTGTTGTTACTTGTGTTGAGAGGAGAAATTTGTGTTCAAACTTTTTTGTTACGTACTGGAAATTTGATTAAATTTCAAAAAAAAGCTTGTGTACCCTTTTTCGGACAAACACCCTCGCGTAAGTAAGTTACTTGCTAGCGACCATATTAGCTACTTTTTAAAAACATACAAGAGAATTTGGAGCGCTGTAAGGCGGTTCGAAAATATGCGCTCAAAAAAAAAAAAAAAAACGTGATTTAGGTACACAACACTTACTGGGTTCTTCTGTTAGTTGGTTCTTCTTTTTTTATGACTCCTCAACTTTGGGCTTTTTTTATTTCGCTGCTATTATATTGTGATACGATTTCTTTTGGGTACTAGCGTGTCATTGTATCACAGCGCTACTTCTGAAAATAGCCAAGAGTGCCCGTAGGCAGAGATTAAACAACTTTGTAGAAAATCACATGTGTTCAATCCGTAAGATAAAGCGACTCTTCTTTGCGTCTGTAGTAGTCTATAGAGTCTATGGCAGCGTTGAGGTAGCGGAATATGGCAGCGTTGAGGTAGCGAAAACTGTATTCGGGGTTGACCAACCGAAAAATGTAGTTTACAGGCCCTGCGCCGAAATGACTACCCGAACTTCTCCAGTATTTACCCGACACAAGCGGCCACAACAAAACACAAATGAGTTTACTTTTTTAGCAGGTACGCACAAAAAGGTAAGTGTACCGCCAACCCTTGACACCAAGTCACGTTCAATATCGAGGTATAAATTGAGTCGCTCTGTCCAAGTTTCTCCTACTTTTTTTTTCGTGTGACACGTGGATCCTTTTTTTCCGTTTTTGTTCAACTTTGTCCCTTTTCAAACAAGTTTCCCTTACGAACAAAGTGAAGGAGTATGGACAGTATACTGCTACACAATCGTATTGTATTGAAACGTCAACTCAGGATTTACCTTTTGCGTACTTGCGTATGCAGGCTTTTCTTCGGTATTGTGATAGCCCTAAGAACCATGTACAAAACTTTTCCTATGTGAACCTTTTCATATTAAAAGTGTGGCATACATTTTCTCCGTTTGCCCGTGTGGATAGCGCTTTGCAAGTTTTACAGCAAGAGGTAGATCATTATTAGTACAAAGTTCCTTTGTTACGAACATAAATATTTTGTCCGGCACTTTTGCTAGCAAATTACTAGCTATTAGCTTTGTATACAATTGTCAAACTTAGGTGCACCCGACTTTATTTAATTTTCTTTTGGCATGTAGTGGAGGCTGTTTTGTTTTTGAATTTTTCTTAAAGTTGTTACTGGTTTCGTAATATGAAGCATAGTGGAGTGTTTGCACTACCAAAAAAAGCTGGTACCGGGAGCAAGCACTTCGAAACAGCACGTGTTAAAAAATGACTAGTTGTAAGATAACCAAGTCGCTTTATGAAAGCAGCTTTCTGCAGTTGCAACATTACAGTTTTCTTGATTTCTCACAGCCATTGACATGTCTATGGCATACAAAACAAGTATGAATTAGAAACGTACAGTTCAGCGAAAATATGTAACCATAATTTGCTATTTCTACTGTTAGGATCCTTGCTGGTCCATCTCAAACAAACAAAAACCAATCTTAAAATGGCCATCCTTTTTTGGTGTATCAAGTGTACACTCCAAGGTGATATAGTATCGGCAGTGTATTTGTAGCGGGTATTTGATAGGCTAGTCATTCTTACGAAGATAGTAAAATAAATACAAGTAAAAAACTAAAGTCTGTTAAGTATGGCAGTGATTGTTTTATTACAATGTTGTAACTCAAGTGCAAGGCTTACTCTAGAGGATCAAATCCTTCAATACTTTGTGGATCTTTACCAAGGAGATAGGAGTTGCATTGGATTTCGTTTTATCCATAGTTTCAATCACTTGGCACTCGAGGTGCCGTAATACATTGATTGATGACCAATATCCCTTTGAATGCGTCCCTGTGATTACACACTAGTTACTACTAGACACTGTTATCAGGTAGGGGTTGTATTGGATTTCATTTTATCCATGGTTTCAAACACTTGGCACTCGAGGTGCCGTAGTACATTGATTGATGATTAATATCCCTCATGTGTGTCCCTGTGATTACACAGTAGTTGCTATTAGACACAACCTTGCTCTGGTAGCAAGGTTTGGCGTTTAATTACTTCACCATAGTCATCAATCTCAGATAGGGGGTAGATCAGTTTCCATTCAGGAGCTGCACTGATTTCCGCATTAAATTGGAAAAACTGGAAAAACTGGAAATTTTTGCAGCAAATGCTAACAAGCTTCAGGAGCATCTGCAGTGTACTTTCATGTGTGTTTTACTAACTCAAATGATTTAATAGCATCTGGAAATAACTGGAAATTCTGTAGCCGTCTGGAAACATCTGGAAAAACTGGAAATTTTTCAAAAGAACACCAGCACTCGCTTTTGCTTTGATTGTCATCAAAACATAAAAAAGACCAACAGCACGTATAAATGAAGCCCAAAAACACTCTCAGTTTTGGTGGGATGAAAATGTGTGCTGTTCACAAAAAAATTATTGTTAAGTTTTTTAAATCAGATACAGCAACACTAGCCACTAGCCGAAGGTAAATACTGACTCTTTGTAACTACTAGAGTCCATTAACATTAACCAGGCTACTATTAGCAACCTAGGTTCCACACGTGAGTGCTCAAGCGGTACAAAAGCAAACAACGCTAAATGACACTTCTACATTGATACTGACACTCTAGAGGGCGTAGATAGAACAATTTGGAGTGAGCAGATGTATCTATCACAAATAATTCACGTTTTCTTCCACCTGAACAACGTGAAACCCACTGTATATTTGCTTGTAAATAAACTCTTTTTTGTTTGTAACTTTTTTTTTTTGGCGCTTTTTTGAGCTCAAATTAAGCCACGTGAACTGTCTGGAAATAACGGGAAAACACTGGAAATATACGGGAAATATACAGAAAACACTGGAAATAACTGGAAATATCTGGAAATTGGTCCAGAAATTCCAGAAGTTCCAGAATTTCCAGAAATTTCCGGAAATCAGTGCAGCTCCCAAAAGGATCTAGCCAGTCAACACAAATCTTAATTTGAATACGCAACATCAATGGCAACAAACCACAAGGTACACTCAAACTAGAAACAAAAACATAGCATATACTTTTGTTATCACTTAAGATAACTCTGTTACATCGTCTGCTTCCCTCGTCATTATCCAAGTCTCTTTTTGACTCCAAATATCAAATGACCCTGAAAATATGATCCTAACTAATTAACACGGTTTCCTTGGTGAGAGAAATTGTTAATTGTTACAAACCAAAACCCGACGAACCACGTGATTTAATATCCAGCCCAAAATTTTTTTTTTTGAAAAAAACAAACAAAACCTTGTTTTTTTGATACGTTCACCGGAAACTACTTTGTACTGGTGAGAACAATATTTATATGTGGTTGCAGCATCCTTATATACATATTATTGCTTGGCAGCGTAAAACACGTGACGCTCTAGGTTTTCATCAGAAAAATCCACGTGTTACCTTTCATATTCTTACAATATCGTTATACAAAACACATGTTTTCGATTGTCTTTTTTTTTTCGATTCTATTTCCTCTTCTGCAATGTATCATGTCGTACTATAGTAATATAATACTCAACCATAGTCTGTAGTAAATTGGTATTGACTAACTTCTTGCCTATATAGATAAATAATGGCCATCTTTTTGACCTTCCAGTGGAGCTACATCTTGACATTATCGATCTAGATCACAAATTGGTTGAAAAATGGTCGCTACTATCAAAATACACAGCAATGACAACAAGGTTTGATGGTGACTTGAACAAACACGGCAACTGGAAAAAATGGGGTGATAACGGTACTCTAAGAAGACAGTGTGTTTATATGAATGGCAAAGAGGAGGGAGAGAGCAAACAGTGGCACTACAATGGCACACAGTACAAGTTGTACAATTGTATTGATGATAAAATAGAAGGAGAATACAAGGAGTGGTATAAGGATGGTATCTTGAAGAAACGCTGTCATTATGTCAATGGTGAGTTGGATGGGGTGTACAAAACGTGGCATACCAAAGGACAACTTAAATATGAAACGTACTATAAAAATGGAAAAATTGATGGAGAAACAAAGAGTTGGCATAATAATGGTAAATTACAGAGCAAGACAACTCATGTCAATGGTGTACGTGACGGAGAGCTTAGGTATTGGCGCTACAATGGTAATAGAAATCGTCATTGCCATTATGTAAATGGTGTACTAAATGGAGAGTACAATGAGTGGCATCGTAATGGAGCACTGTCCAAGCAATACACTTATGTTGATGACAAACGAGAGGGAGAAGGCAAAGAGTGGTATTCATGTGGTACATTGTGGAAGCATTATTATCTTGTCAATGATAAGCTTGAGGGCATCCACAAAGAATGGCATTACAATGGACCATTGAAATCTGAGTGTACCTATGTAAACAGTAAACTTCAAGGAAAATACATAGCTTACCATAAAAATGGTGAAATACATCTACAGCGTATGTACATCAATGGCAAACTTGAAGATGGAGAGTACAAAGAATATCATGAAAACAGTCAACTGGCTAAACAGTATCGCATTGGTAATGACAAGAAACAAGGAAAGATGATTCAATGGCATTATAATGGTAAAATAAGGAGCTTGTGTAACTATGTAAATGACAGAAAAGACGGAGAGTACAAGGAGTGGTATCGTAATGGTACCTTGCAAATGAAGTGCACATATATCAATGGTTCAAGGGAAGGTGTTAAATTAGAATGGTGGAGTTTCGGGGCACTCAAAAGCCGTGTTGACTATGTCAATGGTAAAAAAGGAGTAGTGTTTCAATAAATATTATTTAGAGGGTTTTGAGAAGCGTTTATTGCCAGAAGTAGTGTTGAGTTGTTGAGCTTGTGGTGAAAACACAGATTCATCAAGCATCAGTCCATACTTAAATAAATCCTAGGGCTTTAGAGTAACCGAAGTGTTAAACCTTAAAATAAATCACTGTAAAGTTACAGTGCTCACTTAACGTGTACCCAGTTCAAGTAAAAGCACAAGTAGTAGCTAATTTTGTCTCTGGTAATGTATTGAAAAAAAAAGAATCACGTGAAAAGTTTGTTGCACATTGCGACGTTTACTAACAAAAATTACTAAACTGCTTGATGTCCATCTTTGCAACAATGATTTCTTTGTGTTTTGGAGAATACACACTCTTGAAATCGCCATAATGATACCTAATTAAAACAATATCAGCACAGTAACATACAGAATGTAAAACAAAAAAAAAACAGCTTGACAGGTACCAATAAAAGTTTGCGTTCATGAAAAACCCAGGTGCCCACATTTTAAAGTCAGTGACCCATGTCTTCTCTGTATTCTTGGTATCTAAAACCCATCTTGAAATGAAAGAATCAAGCCTTGAGAAGCTATTTAAACAGGTAAAAGTCAGAGAACACAAATTTGTTTGGTTTCACTAATTCTTACTCTGGCACGTGATTTCCGTCATTCTTGTTATCGTTGCCCATATTTGTACCTAATGCTTTACCACTGTACAAATGGATCTCATTGTAAAGTACAAAAGGTTTGAATTCGCCTTTGATATTCGGAGATATACCCATCAAGTTGTCCCTATCAACCATTCCAACTAAAAAAACATCAGGTTACTACAAACGCTATCAAGTATTGTCCACATACATGGTGCAGTTTCATCGGTTTTCATAGTTATCTCTCCTCTAGGAAATACAACTTCTGGATAAAGTTTACTTGTTTCTCCTTGCAAGAAAGCGTGACAGAATACTGATAGTTTAACAGGAATGGATCCTGGTTTGGGAGAATATGAGAACCAATAAAGCATATTGGAATGATTGTATTAATTATGTCGTACCTACAGATACACTTCCTATTTGTACAGTATCATCGAGTCTAATCAGAAGGTTTTTCTCGTTTAGAATAGATAAAACCAAAGCTATGCACATACAAAGTCAACAACTAAAATAATATAAAAAACTGTCATACCTAAGTCGTGTACTTTGTCATTAACGACTCTTTTAGGGACCTGGTTGAAGCATCAATATGTTGTTTATGGGTGTTGATAGTAATAAATAAATTTGTAATAACGTGAACATACATCAATAAACATCTTGGATACTGTTCCATGTCGGAAAAAAATATACTTGTCATCAAACAAGTCTTCTTCAATAGATTCATCAGTGTGGCTATCAGTGTGCCAATCTTTTCTTTCTTCTTTTGCTTTTGTGTATGATTTCCTCCTTGTTTCAGGTTTGAAATCAAAATGATCTCAAAAGAATACAAGTCAGTTTAGCACTAAAAACCCGCCAACACTTGGATGATAAAATTCTCAAAAAAAAAATACCAGCAATTTCTTTGTTTATTTGTGACGCATCCATCAACCTTAACAAATTCTCAATATAATCCTTACTTCAAATAAAATGATGATTTATAAATAGATTAAACATTTTTAAACAAAATCGTAAACCTTTGTTCAAACGAAGGAGTGGGGAGGTAAAATACCGAAAAAAACAAGAAAAAAAGATGTACTTTGGAATCCGTCTGTAAGCCATCTTGTATTGCTCTACCCAAGCATCAGGATTCTTTCCAACACATCTATCATTCTTATTCAACGGCACAAAAGGTAATTTGAAGTCTGCGGTATAAAGCGCCTTCCACACGTAGTCAGACTTGGCAACCATTGACCTTGTTAATTTCAGTGAAAAGATGAACAAAAGTTTTTCAAGCGTACCAGGAGTTGCTCACAGATGAAACCGTAATAATCTCTGAGGAGTTCAAATGAGAGAATATACGCAACAGGACGTCAGGGTTGAGCGATGGAGCTATTTCAGACTGAGAGAATTCAGTTTTTTCCTTAAAACGCTAGTGAGACCTCATTAAACGAAACTGAAATGTACTGGAGGAGCGTACGTTGTCCTTTTTTGTTTTTTTCGATTTGGGAGCTCTAGTTTTGGTGTTAGACGCTTTATTATCAATAAACGTCTTCAGTCGCGCCACCAGCACTGTTTTTCTGCCCTATTTTGCGTTAAGTTTATTAAACGCGCCGTTTATGCGATTTACTGACGTACTTTTGTGTCTAAATGGCGTTTGCGGAGTTCTTTGCGAAGTTGTACAACCTTTAAGCGTTCAATATCCATTTTGTTTTACAACTTTTGTTTTTCATTTTACTCTTCCAGACTAACACGTGAGAAATAAACATCTAAATATTGGGGGGTCAAACTTTTTCGACCATTGCAACTTCTCTTTGGAGTTTCATGGTTTTTAAAGGTAGGTGAGAGACGGACTGTTTGATGTCTATCCCTGGTCATAGATCCTTTTATTACCCCTCCCGGTTGCGAGCGATCGATAAATGCCTATACACTCGACGAAGGCTTATGGTGTCAGAAGACGTATTGCGCCTTAAGCTGGGCAAAACTAATAGTTGGAAAAAGCTGACGTTGCATTCCCACAGTTCCCTTTTTTTTTACGTGTGACGACAGGATGGCGAGTCGGGTTAATGGGTGACCCTTTTTTTATTTCCCACGAATCGGAGTGGGTTTTTTATTACTCCCCGCAGTCGAAAGATGGCGAAGGTGTTTGTTCCACCAATCGTCCGTGTTGTGAGCCTAAGGGCGACCATAAAGCTGGTTTCATTTCATGGCCAGGGAAGTTTTTGTGGCGGTCAATACGGCTGGTGTGTTGGTCTACATCAGACACGAAACAATCAACCTATTTCTTTGATGCAAACGTAAAGACGGCAAAAACTACACCTCAGGAAATAAGCTATGTATTATTCTAGAAAAGTTCTTGTAAATTCAATCATAAATAAAGAATCCAAACAAACAAACAAACATCTAAATATTTTCGCTCTTCATCCTTTGATACAGCTCATCAACGTCATTTTCAGGTGGTAGTTACCAAGTTTATTACAGTTACAGTAGTGTCAGAACTATCACTTGTTCGAATGTTGGTTGAGCCGCCAAGCAATGTCTTGTGTTCGAAACAAAAAAACGTTTGGTAATGGACACTCCAGAATGTAGATACCAGCTTACAGTGTTGTAAAGAACTTGTATTTTGATATATTTTACCATCTTCTCTGTGACGTTTACCATTTACGTAGTTGCACTCAGCCCTCAATACTCCGTTGTCATGCCTTTTTTAATTGAGGCACTCAAGTTATCATTGGTGAGATGATAATAGTTCCTACAATGTACCATTTATATGTCATTCTTTGCAGTCTGCCTCCTGCCTCTTCTATACCATCAACATTAGTGCAATGATGGTACAGTTGTCCATTATGATGCCGCTCCTTCTTTTGAGATTTCATCATTAACAAAGATAAACAGCTGTACAGTTTTGCTGTACCCCACTCTTTTTGTACTCTCTCCACTTTCCCATTTACATCTTTCTTAACTGCATATAAGACCATGCTTTGTACCAATACTGCTTGCATACCATGCCTTGTAAACTGATATTTTATTCAACAAACTTATTTGATAAACTAGATTGATTTTATACTGTTTTATACACAATGGATGTCTGACAAAAGTTGCGCTTTAATTAAACTATCAATTAGCATTTTGTAAGATAATTTATTGTATTACGAAGGTGATACAGTTGCATGTACTGCTTTGGGCCTGCGCACGAATGGAAAGACAAGATTACGTAAGCTAGGTACAAGAAAAACAAGAGCGATCAAAATGATCACCATCAATACAACACAAACAACAACAACTACAACAACAACAGGAAATGATGATCCATCTGTGCTTGATTGGTTACATGTAGACTGAAAGAAGATGCTGAGAGTGCCTTCATCTTCTGTATTGTAACTGTTAAAAGAAAGGTATTTTTGTGATTGTGATTGTTAAACTAGAATTTTTAAGAGTGTTTGTCTGTAATACCTTGTATGAGACATGCACCACTTGAAACGGTTACATTTGTAATTGCTATGTCACAATCTTTATCGTGTTCAAACAGAGGAATTGATTTATTATCCTGATACCTTGATGAGCACTCATAAAGTAAAAAAATAGGAGCAAAAAAACAGTGAAGACTACACTAGTAGCGTACAGTAAACTCTATATCTATTGTAACGTTCCCAATAAAATGTACGCATCCGTAAGTAATAATCTTAGATTTATCATTAACGGTAATGACACTATCCATGAAGGTTACATTTCCTGAAACGAAAGAATGTCAGAAAAAAACTGAAATCTCAATAATAAAATACCTAGAAAACTGAGAGTTTGATCGACAATGTTTGCATGTTCTGTTATCAATTTAGGTTCCAATATATCAGATTCACATCTAGGCGATGCAACAGAATTGTTACATGGTAGATCGTTAAGCCCTGTGTGCAAAACTCGAAATTAGATTGATGGACTTCAAGTTTTATCTATTTCGAAAACGTACTGTTCATTGCCATCACCAAACACTTTTCTTCACCTTCAACAGTTCCATTTCCGTTTGTGAACGATGGCTGGCCATAAACAAATAGCATGTTCAAATACGTTTTTGTATCGTTGTTGGCAGTGGTAATAAAGAGATCTGTCTGAGTCATTGAAACATTACTTGAAACCCAATAGTATAAAGACAACGCCTCGTAACACCTTTCACAACATGCTGAGCAATTATGACACAGCGAACAGTTTCCAATGTAATCGCGAGGGTTTGCATTTAGCTTTGCGCCAATCCAATATCTATCATCTGTAGCGTTTATTCTGGGTAAAAAACTGAGAGTAGTATTGTCCAATACCTCTATTAGTCGAGAGTTCCTTAAAAACGAGATAATTAGAGCTAAACCCGAATAATTAACTTCGCGACCTTTGATAATAAACAATCACGTGACACTAATATGACGTACTTGGGTGCTCCAGCGCAAGCAAACGCAGTTTCTGACCAAGTCATGCACCGAATACAAACAATGAAGCCAAAAAAAACCCCCAATCGAACCGATAATGTTGTAGCCATAGAAGTTACACAATTAATTAACCAGAGCACAAAAGATAGACAACTGGCGTTGACTTGGTAGAACCAATTATGGATGGATTTGTGATACAAATCTACAAACACGTGATATTTGGTTCAAGATTCCACCAGCTGTTCTAAAATCCTCTTGAAAGCGAACATGTAGGGTACGGCTATGAAATTGAACGTTGTTGGCTTTATCGTCACGTCATCAGATGCGTTTTTCTTCCAAACTGCTCTCATACGCTTTATCATGCGTAGGTCTACATATGTTGCATTGGCGAAAGCCCAATGTTGAGATTGTTTACCCAAACGAATACTTAGCAATAAACTTCAATCTGCCATTGCTTACCGACATTTTTTACAGTTGACATTTAGAGCCAATCACGTGATTTGTTTTCGTTTGGGATTGTCATCTTAACAAAAAGACATTATAATCGTGACGAATCTCATCAATACCGCTGTAACCACTTGCATGTAATAGCAAGTTTAGAAAAGTTGGCATTGAAGCAAGTTCTAACAGTTAACCGGAAAAGCAAGACTCCTAAACAATACTCTACATGCTTGCATTGGCTGTTAAAAGCTAAGCATCAAAATTCAGGGAATGCAATCCACTTTGTGGATACGTTCATTGGAAAGTCTGTTTTCTGCTTATTGTCCGTATCATTCAAGTTTGCTAATCTTTGCAACTTTTTGCTGTCAGTTTTGTTAGTTCTTGCAAGATCTTACACTTTGATACTTCTGCCAAACCTGTCGCAAACTTGAATGATACGGACAATATGTATGAATACGTTAGGTTTTATTCATTGACTAAAACTAGTGATAGGTTTTTTTAAGACTTGGTTTGGTAGCTATAATTACAGGTGTTATTATGTCTGTAAACTTGCATTGGCTTCTAAAAATAAGTCCATACCCTCCATGTTTCTGTATGTAAATTAAGAGCAAAGTAGAATATGAGTCTATTCAAAGCAATACTAAGCCAAGTTGCAACTTTAGACCAATACGGTACGAGGTTCTTTCGAGGAAAGAATCAGTCAGTTAAAGTTTGTGTTAAGTGAAAAAAAACAATACCAGGAATTCTTTGCAATTTTCTTCACCTCTTATCTCACAAGAAACAGCTGTAACTAATTTGTTTTGAAAATTCTATCCTTGCTAATAAAATTAATCAGTACGACACCTTAAAAGACAACAATGAGACATGAACTGCTTCCTCCAATTTTAATTTTTTTTACCAATGCTGTGTACTATAAAAGTAGGTTGCGAAATAAGGTGAAATGGATCTAATATGTACAGCTGTTATTAAAACTGTTCTATAAAATATTAAACGTTGTCTTGAGCTATTGAACACGTTAGCTCTCTTCATTTGCTACAATAGTTTTAGCTAAAAAAAGTAGTTAGTGGAAACTTACCACTGCAATGAGCTACACCAGTGCTGGTGAGCACAATGCAACCTATTAACCAAGTGACGAATGTTGGATAGATATTTAAGACATCATAGTATGTGTAATCATATAAGTTATGGTCCACAAAGACGGCAGGACTACACAGAAAGGTTACTGAACGAAAACGAAAAGTTGTTTAGCCACTTACTAAGGAGCTGTTAAAGTGAAACCAAGACGCCCTAGACTTGCTGTTAAAAGAGCAAGAAACAGAGGTATACCTAAAGCAGTACCATGTACAGCTAACTGATGCCACTTTGTATGCATAGGACGAAGATAAAAAGCAACATAAAAAGACAATCCCATCCAAACTATGTAAATGTTTGGCGCTAACCGAGGAACATTTATGCAATTCAAGTCAATGCCGAAAAAGTTCTTGTAGCCTGCAAGGTTAAGTATTAATTTATCACTCTAGATTCTTACCTTCTTCTGGATACCCTTCTAAACCAAAATCAGGATCTATGTAGGTACAATTCGGAAGTGGAATGTCGGAAGATATCTGATGATAATGTCGGAAAAAAAACTGAAAGATTCTCCATTTGCATTTAATTTAAGCACATAATAGAGCTTCTGCGTCATCTGCACAAATACTATTTGCATCTAAACAGTCTTTCTTACATATTGGAGTAGCTGTCTTCAAAAAAACAATAAGCGAGAGACCAAGTTGACCCGTTCGATTTTACCTGCAGGTAATACTCCATTCGATAAATTAAAACAAGGTCGGAAAAAGTCTAAACAATACAAGGACATATACTCACTCTTACATGATCCTGTGGTAATAGCTGTACCCTCTTACGGCTGTATTAGCTTGGTAGTGTTCTTCTACTGTTTTTGATAGCAGTAAGGAGCCGTCACCCTCATTGACAAAATCTACACAAATAGATGCACTTCCCTTCGAATACGACATGCTTTCAAAACAAGCGGTTAGTGGTAATACTGTGGAGTTTGCACGAACCTTGTGCTTCTACCTTTATTTGGTAACACACATAGTACCAATAGCGTATGTTTACAATGTACATTATTAAGACGTGGAGTAACGTACTCTGTGTGTAGTTTTTTAGGTTTTTTTTAGGTGTCACTTAAAAAGGCAAGTGGAGTCAATACGTATCTTGCGTTCACTAATTCAAATTATTTCTGGTTTTGTGCAAAGGCCTACCCAAAGAAAACACCGCTTTATGAGCAATTACACTCGTATGCAACCACAACGGAGGCTATAACCCGTATTGTTGATAAAAAAGATAATCGAAATCCCATTTTTCACTTCGTCATAGAGCCTCACATTTTATACAATGGATGTATTAAGTTAATTGACTTTTGTTGCTTTAGTGAACAACAGAGAACATGACTGGTTTGGAGGAAGATTAACGTCTTGATCACAACGCCACACTTTAGGATCAAGTTTCGCCTTTGATCGGGTGATAGTGAGATGAATGTATAAACAACTGAGAATAAAGCATCCACCTGTACAAATCATTGAAGCTTGGACTTATTTTTAGAGTCCCACGTGTACACGTTTGGTCTAGGTTACTAACTTGGTTCACGAAAAGGTTATATATAGCGCCCCGTAGCACATACAACAGCACACGAACCTAGAAAAATAACGAGACATTAAAAAACCAACCTGCAGTTGTTGAAGTACAAAATGTTTACAAATGTTCACAAAAAAATCTCACTGTACATTCGTATCACAAATTGTTCCATAATAGGATCTACCAATGGTCAACGGAAGTTTCCCCCAATTTATTATTAATAGCAGTACATCGATGGCTCTAGCATTATGGGTTCGGTTGGCTGTTTTTTTGACCTTCATTGTTTGTATTCGGTGCATGAATTGGCCAGAAACTGCGTCTGTTTGCGCTGAAGCACCCAAGTAAGTCGTATTAGTGTCACGTGACTAGTTTTTAGAAAGTTCCCGAATTAAATATTCGGGTTTAGCTCTAATTGTATTTTTAAAGGAACTCTCAACTAATAGAAGTATTGGACAATACTGCTCTCAGTTTTTTACCCAGAATAAACGCTTCAGATGATAGATATTGGATCGGCGCAAGGCTAGAAGCTAATAACCCTCTTGACTACGTTGGTACATGTACCAATTGCCATCACCAATGCCCGCCATGTTGTGAAAGGTGTTACGAGGCGTTGTCTTTATACTATTGGGTTTCAAGCAATGTTTCGATGACTCAGACAGATCTCTTTATTACCACTGCCAACAATGACACAAGGACATATTTGAAGATGCTGTTTTCTAATGGTCAACCAACATTCATAGGCGGAATACCAGAAAGATGCTTGGCGATGGAATTAGACGGTACTGTTTTGCTAAGACGATCGTCTGGAGCCGTCTAAATTTTCACTAAAGGACTAAACGATTTACCATGCAGTGTATCTATTAATTCTTATCGATGTGAATCTGATATATTGGAGCCTAGACTGATAACAGAACATACAAACATTGTGGATCAAACTCTCAGTTTTCCAGGTATTTTATTGTTTTCGAGAACCTACTTTTCTTGAAGATAATATGTTTTTTTTTTGACATGTTTTTGTTTTAGGAAATGTGACCTTTGTGGATACTATCATTACCGTCAATGATAAATCAAAGATTATTACTTACGGATGTGTTGAATTTATTGGGAACGTTACAATAGATGTAGAGGCCACTGTTGTTGTACGACATTTTTTAAAGTGTTTGACAAACTTTGTAATCTTTCATTACCAGGATAATACCTCAATTCCTCTGTTTGAACACGACAAAGATTGTGACATATCACCCATAAATATAACCGTTCCAAGTGGTGCATGTCTAATACAAGGTAATACATACAAACACTCTTACACCCTTTTTTTAACAATCACAATCACAGAATATGAAAGCACTCTCAGTATTTTCTTTGGATCTTCGTGTACCCAATCAAACACAGATGATGGATCATCATTTCCTGTTGTTGTTGTAGTTGTTGTTGTTTGTGTTGTATTGATGGTGGTTATTTTGATTGCTCTCATCTTGCTTGTACCTAGCTTACGTAATCTTGTCTTTCCATACAAACGCCCCAAGGTAACAGTACATACTGTATCTGTATCACCTTCTTAATTAAACATCTTGAAACCATAAACTGATATTCTACAACTTGTAAGTAACAATGTTGACTTGTTAGCTGTAACTACACAGGTGTGGGACCATGTAGTAACTAGTGCATTATATATACCAAGACTTACACACTAAAAAATGGCTAGATAGCGACATACACGTCCCTAAAAGCACGTGAATTCTCTCTGACAATTCAGAGAACTCGGATATTTGTCGGACAAACTGTACGCTATACGAATCTGTAAGCTTAAACACCAGTCACTGTCTAAAAAAGATAAACATGCTCCGTGAGCACACGTGTAGTAAACGTGAGTCCTACAAATATTCAATGAACCCAATCCTCGAGTCTCCTCGTCTAACATATCGTTATATCCGCGTTGTCTAATTGACATACAGCTATGTGTCTGGTATTACAGGTTCACTTGGTTGTTTTATTGGGCTTCATTGTTGGTATTCGGTGCTTGACTTGGTCACAAACTGCTTCTGTTTGCGCTGGAGCACCTAAGTACGTCGTATTAGTGTCACGTGATTGTTTATTATAACAAAAGGGCCCAGTTAATTAAATATTCGGGTTTAGCTCTAATTATCTCGTTTTTAAGGAACTCTCAACTAACAGAAGTATTGGACAATACTACTCTCAGTTTTTTACCCAGAGTAAACGCTTCAGATGATAGATATTGGATCGGTGCAAAGCTAAATGCAAACCCTCGCGATTACATTGGAACCTGTTCGCCATGCCATACCAATTGCTCATCATGTTGCGAAAGGTGTTACAAGGCGTTGTCTTTATACTATTGGGTTTCAAGCAATGTTTCAATGACTCAGACAGATCTCTTTATTACCACTGCCAACAATGATACAAAGACGTATTTGAAGATGCTGTTTTCTAATGGTCAACCAACATTCACAAATGGTCCTGAAGCTGAAGGGTGTTTAGTGATGGCAATGAACGGTACAGTTTTCGAAATAGATAAAACTTGAAGTCAATCAATCTAATTTCGATTATTGTACCCAGGCCTTAACGATTTACCATGCAGTGTATCTATAGATTCTTATCGATGTGAATCTGATATATTGGAACCTAGACTGATAACAGAACACACAAACATTATCGATCAAACTATCAGATTTCCAGGTATTTTTTTGTTTCAAGAACAGGCACTGTTTTTTCTAATACTTTTTACGTTTCAGGAAATGTCACCTTTGTTGATAGTATCATTACCGTCAATGATAAATCAAAAATTGTTAGTTATGGATGTGTTCAATTCATTGGGAACGTTACAATAGATGTAGAGGCCACTGTCATTGTACGATAGCTTTCCAGTCTTTTCACGCTTTATGAGTGCTCATCAAGGTAGCAGGAAAATACATTTATTCCTCTGTTTGAACATGATAAAGATTGTGATGTATCAACTATAAACATAACCGTTCCAAGTGGTGCATGTCTCATACAAGGTAATACAGACAAACTTAAAAATTCTAGTTTTAACAATCAAAATCACAGAAGATGAAGGCACTCTCAGTATTTTCTTTGGGGCTTCATGTACCCAATCAAACACAGATGATGGATCATCATTTCTTGTTGTTGTTGTAGTTGTTGTTGTTTGTGTTGTATTGATGGTGGTTGTTTTGATTGCTCTCGTTTTGCTTGTACCTAGCTTACGTAATCTTGTCTTTCCAATCAGACTCCCATAGCAACTGTATGTGTATACCACTTCTTCATATTGAAAAATACAAGACACAAACACTAGTTGATTGGCAATGTACACTGCAATATTTGACAGGCACAACATTTGTATCAGAAACATAATAAATCAACTAGTTAATACTTATCAATAAATTGTGAAAACATAGGCAAGTGTAGTTGGTGAACTTTTTTGGCCTAAATAAAACATACGTTCAGAAACATGATGTGTTATTTGAAGACAAGAGTTTATATGATATTGGAATTAAAGAGTATTCCCTTTTACAAGGTGTAATTCATGAGTTTAATGGAATACCAAATGTTGTTAGAAACAGTGGGTAAGCTTATTGTCTTAACAGCTAAGGTGTAACAATGTAGGACGTTACAATAAAAGAACGCTTTTACATATGCAACACGACTTTTTTGTGCTTTTGTAGGCATGGGCGCTTTTAAGTGTCTTTGAGTTTGGTACTTAGCCGATCACTAACCAATGTCAATATGCTTGCAATTCTGGTTTTTATCGTTGTCTTTGTTAGGAATTTGTTTGAACATAGTCATTTTCTACTTTGTTGAAAATGCCTACATCCTTGTTAGCTGAACCTATTGACACAACAACACTTTTTTGGCCTGTAAAGGGTACAAAACCTCAGACGTTATTCCAAAGTGCTTAACTGGGATTGCAGCAGCTGTGGCACGTCTTATGGAATTGACGTGAAGCTATTTAGCAAGGGGGAATGTGATACACAAGAAACCACTGCTCTACATCGTCCGTAGCAATCTTGCAGCCGGCTAAGTATTTCTGTGTAAGAGTCCTATCTACTCCTGTAACTCTTTTTTGTACTTTGCTGTCACAGTTCTGTTTCGAGGGAATCAGCTCCTCTGTTTACCCGCACGCTACTCAGAGTCTCAGTGTGCAATACAGTATGTCCTATGCACTTTTCTGACGGAACATGACGTAATTAAAGTGCTCACATATCGTCACACTATGTGTAAGCGCCAGGTAATACATAAGGAGGTTATGCATATATGTACATTAACAAGGGTGGATGGGATTTAATAGGATGAAGTTAAAACATGTTGACACAGTAAAGGATTAAATTTGTTTGTAGGACATTGATCAAGGAAGTTTTCTAGCCAGCAAATTACTTAGCTGTTTGCACTGTTCATTGAAAACATCTTTGGCTTGCTGAACACTTCCACAACAAGTACGCTTTCACGTGGTTCTAGTAGCTTCACTACATCAGTAAACACCTGTTTTCTTCTTTAACTTTACCATTGGCGTAAGTGTTGTGCTGTATCAATTGGCCATCACTATTCCACTCCTTGTGCTCTCCTTCTAGTTTATCATTTACATAAGTGCTATGCTGCATCAATTGGCCGTTAATACTCCACTGCCTGTACTCTCCTTCAAGTTTACCATTTACATAAGAGCACTGCTTTTTCAATTGACTACCGTTGTACCACTGCTTGAACTCTCCTTCTGTAATACCACTGATATAATTACTTTGCTCACGCAATTGGCCACTAAAATTCCACTGCTTGTACTCTCCTTGTCGTTTACCATTGGCATAGTTGCAGTGGATGCACAATTGACCATTGACATACCATCTCTTGTACTCTCCGTGTCGTTTACCATCAACATAGTAATTGATATAATTCAAGAGGTGTTGTTGGTCGTTGTCAGTATACCAAACCTTGTACTCTCCTTCGAGTTTACCATTGAGATACACGGACTGAACCCACAATTGTCCATTTTCAAACCATCGCTTCCGCTCTCCTTCAAGTTCATTATTGACATAGTTACTTTTATCCATCAAGGTTCCATTATCGTGCCACTCTTTTTGTTCTCCATGTCTCTTACCATGTGACCAAAGTTGTTCATGAACCTAATGTGCGATTAAAAAATGGCTTGTTCAAAAAAAAAAGTCCGTTTAGATGTTAAAGATACTTCACTGAAGAATAACATTTAACACAAACTAGGTATTTATATCGTTTTATAAAAAGTCATCACTTACGAGTATAATGCGGTTTTCTAGTGTCACGTGTCTCCATTTTTGCCATTTTCCATGCTTATTCATCTCTTCATCGAATCTCGTCATCATAGCGCTTGTTTTAGATATAAGAGGCCAAATTAAATACAATGATACCTCTAAATCAATAATATCAAGTTGAATCTCAACGGGAAGGCGTAATAGGTGGCAACCGTCAAGTTTATTATTAAATCCCTTTGCATTGTTTGTACTATGCTTAGTTGTCATAATTAATTGGTATCAACACGCTGTAGATATTTTTGAGGGCACCAGGTTTACTTATTAGCTACGGTAAGTGACTACTTAAGGCGGAGTCAGAGCACACTTAATGTCTTTATTTGGGCGATTTTTATAAGTAATCATGCAAAAAAAAACTCGGTCGCTACTTGGATATTGTAATTTGTGTTCAATCCGTATTTCATCTACTGATAAGTATCATTATGAGGATTTCTTTACTCACAGCGATATTAACTTTTACACGAATTTTTGATGCAACGAGAAGCGTTTATGTCGCGTCAAGAAGTTCAACAGTCTGAGGAAGGGAATTCTTGACACTGTTGGTCTCAGTCTTCAAGTCCTTGTCATATTCCCCGAAATGTTCTATGTCAGCGTATTCAGCCGAGCTAAATACAAGGAGTTTGGACGTATTTTTAGAGGCCACGTGCAAGTTTGGATTTGTATCACAAACTTTCCGTATTCAAGTCAACGGCAGTTTTTCAAATGTTGTGCGTATTAATTTCGTAATTTTATACATATGGCTTTAACATTGTGGGTTCGTTTAGCGGCATTTTTGTGGTTCATTGTTTGTATTCGGTGCATGACTTGGTCAGAAACTGCTTCTGCTTGCGCTGAAGCACCCAAGTAAGTCGTATTAGTGTCACGTGACTAGTTTTTAGAAAGTTCCATAAGGGACCTAAGTTAATTAATTAATATTCTGGTTTAGCTCTAATTGACTCATTTTTAAGGAACTCTCGACTAATAGAGGTATTGGACAATACTACTCTCAGTTTTTTACCTAGCGTAAACGCTACAGATGATCGGTATTGGATTGGAGCAAGGCTAGAAGCTGACCCTCTTGATTACGTTAGTTCATGTTCAAGGTGTCATGGAAATTGCCCATTATGTTGTGAAGAGTGTTACGAGGCGTTGTCATTATACTATTGGGTTTCAAGTAATGTTTCGATGACTCAGACAGATCTCTTTATTACTACTGCCAAGAATGATACAAAGACGTATTTGAAATTGGTGTTTGCTAATACAAAACCAGCATTCACAGCAGGGAACATGGAACCTGAAGGGTGTTTGGTGATGGCCACGAACGGTACAGTTTTCGAAATAGACAAAACTTGAAGTCAATCAATCTAATTTCAAGTTTTGCACCCAGGCTTTGATGATGTACCATGCGAAGAATCTATTCGTTCTTATCAATGTGAATCTGATATTCTGGGACTTAAACTGATAGCAGAAGATACATTCATTGTCGATCAAACTCTCAGTTTTCCAGGTATTTTATTGTTTTTGAGAACAGCCTACTTTATGGTAATCATTTGTTTCAGGAAATGTGACCTTCGTTGATAGTATCATTACCGTCAATGATAAATCAAAGATTATTACTAATGGATGTGTTGAATTTATTGGGAACGTTACAATAGACGTGGAGGCTACTGTTGTTGTACGACAATTTTTAAAGTGTTTGACAAACTTTTGTAATCTTTCATTACCAGGATAATACCTCAATTCCTCTGTTCGAACATGATAAAGATTGTGATGTATCAACTATAAACGTAACCGTTCCAAGTGGTGCATGTCTCATACAAGGTAATACAGACAAACACTCTTAAAAATTCTAGTTTTAACAATCCAAATCACGATCACAGAAGATGAAGGCACTCTCAGTATCTTCTTTGGGTCTTCTGTACTCAATCAAACACAGATGATGGATCATCATTTCCTGTTGTTTGTGTTGTATTGACGGTGGTTATTTTGATTGCTCTTGTTTTGCTAGTACCTACGTTACGTAATCTTGTCTTTCCATACAGACTCCGCCCAAAAGCAACTGTCCAAGCAACTGTATGTTCTTAGTAAAAAGACCACCATACAAAAACAATTATGTTTAAGTCAGTGCAACTGCAGACACAACGTTTGTATTAGAAACATAATAAATCAACTAGTTACAAGTTTATCAAATAAATTGCGAAAACGAGAATACAACATGCAAAATTTCCAAAAAAAAAATAAAGGTTAGTCACCAATAGTCATGGTTTGATATTCTGGCGCTATTGCTCCATTTATCCACAAAATTAGTGCTCTATATCGCCCATCTTCATACCACTCCTCATACCTACCATCGTTCCTTCCGTCAACATTCATGGCTATCTCAAGGTGACCATATGAATCCCACATGGACAACCTACTGAAGCTAAAGGTTGGAAGCAATGAATGGTATTCGACAAAAGTTGTAGTCGAGTTTTGCACCCAGGCCTTAACGATGTATCATGCAGTGTATCTATTAATTCTTATCGGTGTGAATCTGATATATTGGAACCTAGACTGATAACAGAACATACAAACAATGCACTTATGTAAACTAGGAAGAATACAAAGAATTACTTAAATGGCTGTACACGTGTTTTACTCCGTTACAGACGTTTGGTTAAACTTCAGTTGACTTCTTATAAATCAACAACAACAACAACCGACAAAGCTTAAACAACATGGCGAGCAGCAATCACCCACATCCCACCCAAAAATTTCCTTTTCAATTTGTTTTTAAAAAACTGTAAAAACCTTTATTTATTGTCCAAGTGTTCTTGTATAATATAACAAATGCTTGGCGCTGCGCTAGAGCCACAAGACATTTTGTATTCCTCCCAACATCGTCTTAGTTAGTGTTCCTTGGTTAGTTGATAGAAGAAAGTCAACTGAGAGTGTTAGAACTCTAACGGTAAATTGGAGAACAATGATAATATCACAGTATTGCCAGCTGTAAATATACAGGTATGGAAAGAGAATGGCATACAAATGAAGCGTTGAAATATGAGTGTAAGGAGAAGACCGTGATAGTAACTTTGTCAACTTTTTTTGTCAATATTTACAATGTTGTCAACTTTGTTACAAAATGCTGTAAAAATTATTTTCAGCACGCACAGCCAGAAACAAAGTATTTGAGTTGAAAATACAAAGTGATGCCCGATTTAGAAAAAACACGTGTTGGGTTTTTTTTTTGCTTTAAATGTACCATGTGGTTTTACACGTATCTCACATGGTATGTACTACTACACCTTAAACAGTACATAGTGATGCATTTTGCAAATTTTTAACCCGTTTAAGGTTTTTATTTCACAACAGCAGCATATTGTACTGTAAGAGAGTTTTTGCGCGTAGAAAAGCATAGTGTAGGTACTTGCGAGATGGTTTACTTTATTATCTTTTGATTTTGCCCCATACTTTTTTACAATTGGTGAAATATGTCTACAGTGCTTCTAACATACCATGAGATATCAATAGTTACTTTTTTGTAACATGGGAGGTAAGTATAACAAAAATCTGTAAACAACTTCAAGAAGTGTATACACAGCCTTGAACATTGTGTTATGAGCGTTTGAAAGATCCTACATCACTTAACAAGCCATACTTACTATTTGTGTTTGATGTTGGACGCTAATGAGCCACCATTACGGCCAGCAATACCATCAATAGGTAATGTCAAGCTGCTTGCATGGAACCAAGGAAACAACCCTGTTTTTTATTGTTCAAAAGAGAAAAAGTGGGCTCGACAATATAGTCACATACGCCATGCAAACACACACAAAGGGATTACATGGTATTACCGTTGCAAAAGACGCGGGATTTGTACAGCTAAGTTACAGATTGTCTCAAGAGCTGGTAAAGACGCTGAACATGCTCAAGTGTTGGATATCAGACAAACAGAAGGTACTATAAACAACAACAGTTTAATTGAAGTTTAAAATAACCAAAATTGTTAGGGCATTCTCTACAGTGCCTCCCTATTCCCGTTCATAAATTAAAACTTGGAACTGGCGCAAAAACTAGCATTAAAAAAGATCTGGCACGCAAAATACCAAAACGAAGTGTGGTACGAAAAATGACATCAGCATCTATCACTAATTGTTTTTATGTACTAGTATAAAGCTTTTTTACAAGATGAATCTAAAGATCCTCTTAATGGCTATGAGGTACCTAACGCTAATAACATGGCATACCTGGCGCGTAGAGTGCACCACGAAAAGGATATGCACCATGAGGTATTGGTTTTTTATTATGCTTGGATTAACATGCCCACAGGTTTACTCAAACATTCGGATGATGTACCCTGAATCATCTAGAATTGTTCAAGCCACAAATGATGTAATATCATTTGTCGAGCCAGATTGTGACAAAAAAATACGCAACCTTGATACCAGTGTCCTCTTTGTTGATGGCACCTTTGGCATTGCGGATATTAACGCTCAAGTACGTGTAGTAAAAGTAAACAAGATTTTTTAGCTCATATATTTTACTTTAGGTTTTGTTTTTTTGGGTAAAGGCTGTTGGTGAACACTACACCAAAGGAACTTGTATTAGCTTCGCCATTATGAAGAATAAAACACTGGCAGAGTATGAATACGCGTTTATGCACCTAAAGAGTGTATGTGGTGCTCCTTTTGAGCGTTTGATGACTGACGGAGAGACAAACATGAAAAGAGGTACTTTTTTTGCCAACATTTGTTTTACAACTAGTAATATTTGTTTAGCCGCTACAAATGTACTGGGACCCTTAAAAATAGCCCAGTGTATTTACCATATAGCAGAAGCTCATAGACGAAGGCGAGCAAGGCTAGGATTGAAAAAAGAAGGGCGTGAAGAAGAGAATAGATGGTGTAAGCTTGTTTCTTCTGAGCTGATATACGAAAAAAATGAGAAAGCATTCTATCGTAAATGGCACGCCTTTAAAAAAGAAGTGATTGAGAAGAGCGATGACTGCAAACAATTTATTAAATACTTAGCTAATACTTACATTGAGGTTGCAAACGAAATAACCGAGTACACTACATAATTCATACCACAACCTTTTTCTTATTTTTTCCTTACTTTTCGTTTTAAACTTTTTTTTTTACTAGCTCTCCTCCATCTACTTGGGCTCTTTGGACTGTTAAGAATACGCCTTGGGAGCACTGTCGAACGAATAATATCAGTGAGGGCAACAACTGCGATGTCAAGAATGTGTTAACATTTGAGGGTACTACTAAGCGAGCTTGTGATGTTGTGTTTTCTTCTCTGGCAAACTATGCAAAGTGCAGCTTAAAGGATGGCATGCGTACAGTAGAAGGAATACCTGTTGGCACTCCCAAAGCTGTCACAGAGAAGAGGCGCAAAGAGCAAGCTGAGAAAATCAGAAAGCGGTGCATGTGCTAATGCTACATTAATTTTTGCTTATAATGTTGTTTAGTGAAACGGCTTAATACTCCGCTGCTAAAATTAAAAGCACAACAAAAAGCTGCAAGAGAAGCTAAAGAAGCTAAAAGAATCCAAAAAGAAAAAAAACAACGCCTTCAACATAACCAACGCCTTACAGTGCCATTAAAGGTTAGAATCTTGGTAAATTTAAGCTATTAACTTTGCTCATAGCTTCGAAAGAATAAAACAATCATAATCAAAAAAAAATCAATGAAAAAATACCTTGCTACCAAACTTTAATAAACTTCATTTCCTCCTCTATTGTGGCGTTTACTTGTAGCTGATGAGACGCCTGTAGTATATATATAAACGGTGAAGTTCTTGGTTTGTTTTTAAATAGCTTAGTTGTGGTTCAGGGCTTCATTTCTACCAACTACTTACTGATTTTTTGGTCAACTTTCTGTCAACTTTTTGTGTCAGCAATTATTACTGTAGGTATTTCATGAAACGTAATATTAAAGGTCTTTCAACCTAAGCATATATATGCGCTTCGCAGGATATGCTTTGTTAATAATAAAAAAACAGCTGAAGAGGTTGAGAACAGGTTCACAGAAAGTTGACAAAAAAAAATTGACAGAAGTTGACATATTACCTGTCACCGAGAAGACATTGGCACAAAATTGTTACCTTGAACAAAAGTGCACATTACCATTAGTCCGAGATAACAAAGAGTTAGAGTGTGGGATAATATCACATTCAAAAGCTGTATTGAATACATCAACAATATGTGACCAATGCAGTAGGACTGTTACAATAAATGAACACTTGCATAAGCAGCACGACTTTTGTAGGGGCGCTTTTAATTGTCTTTGAGTTTGGTACTTAGCCGAACACTGTTGTCGTTTTTTTTATTTATTGATGTCATTGTTTCTTTCCTTGCAGAATCCGTACTGGTCTACAGCTACAACTGGCTTTGTATTGTTTTTAATAGACTCTATCCCACTTTACCCTTAATTTACATACAGAAACATGGAGGGTTTGGACTTATTTTTAGAGGCCACGTGCAAGTTTGGATTCGTATCACAAACCTTCCGTAAATGGTTAACTCGAGTCAACGGTAGTTTTTGTAAATTTATTGTGCGTATTAATTACGTAATTTTACACCTATGGCTTTAACAGTGTGGGTTCACTTGGTTGTTTTATTGGGCTTCATTGTTGGTATTCGGTGCTTGAATTGGTCAGAAACTGCGTCTGTTTGCGCTGAAGCACCCAAGTAAGTCGCATTAGTGTCACGTGACTGGGTTTTAGAAAGTTCGGATTAAATATTTGGCCTATATTTTGCTTTGCTCTAAATATCTCGTTTTTAGGAACTCTCAACTAATAGAAGTATTGGACAATACTGCTCTCAGTTTTTTACCCAGAATAAACGCTTCAGCTGATAGATATTGGATTGGCGCAAGACTAGAAGCTAACCCTCTTGACTATGTTGGCACATGTTCAGGGTGCCATAGAAATTGCCCGCCATGTTGTGAAAGCTGCTACAAGGCGTTGTCTTTATACTATTGGGTTTCAAGTAATGTTTCAATGACTCAGACAGATCTCTTTATTACTACTGCCAACAATGATACAAAGACGTATTTGAAGATGCTGTTTTCTAATACACAACCAACATTCAGAACTGGAGGCAATCAAGCTGAAGGGTGTTTAGTGATGGCAATGAACGGTACAGTTTTCGAAATAGAAGCAATCAATCTAATTTTTGCACCCAGGACTTAATGATGTATCATGCAGTGTATCTATTAATTCTTATCGATGTGAATCTGATATACTGGAACCTAGATTGATAACAGAACATATAATCGTTATCGATCAAACTCTTAGTTTTCCAGGTATTTTATTATATTCGACACAAGCCACTGTTTTTTTTGTGACATTCTTTTGTTTCAGGAAATGTCACCTTCGTTAATAGTATCATTACCGTCAATTATAAATCAAAGATTATTACGTATGGATGCTTGCATTTTATTGGGAACGTTACAATAGATGTAGAGGCTACTGTACGCCAATATTAATTTTTTTCTAAACTTTTGCACTTTATGAGTGCTCATCAAGGTAGCAGGATAATACATCAATTCCTCTGTTTGAACACGATAAAGATTGTGATATATCAACTATAAACGTAACCGTTCCAAATGGTGCATGTCTAATACAAGGTAATACAGACAAACTTTCTTAAAAATTCTAGTTTTAACAATCACAATCACAGAAGATGAAGGCACTCTCAGTATTTTCTTTGGGGCTTCATGTACTCAATCAAACACAGATGATGGATCATCATTTCTTGTTATTGTTGTAGTTGTTGTTGTTTGTGTTGTATTGATGGTGGTTGTTTTGATTGCTCTCATCTTGCTTGTACCTAGCTTACGTAATCTTGTCTTTCCATACAGGCGCCGCCCAAAAGCAACTGTACATGCTACTGTGTCTTCGTAATAAAAAGAGTATTTTACAACACTTATTGGTACTGTGCAACTTTTACCAGACACCAAAACAGTGAACCAAAAAACAGCATATAATCAATCAAGTTAGTCAACGAACCTATCAGAATACACAACAAACACAAGGTAAACTCAAAACGAGAAAGTATATCCACAACTTATTTACTTGTATCTGAAATTAAACGCATCTGCTAGTACTCGCTTTGTTCTGTAAAGCGTATCTACTATCAGACAACGTTCAAACTACAATCAACTTGCACAGATTTCGTCTTTTTCACATGTTGCTAGCTGAACAACTTCAATATTACAGCGAAGCTACTGGGAATTCTATTTATTGAACTTTTGATAGAAAGTGTTGAATGTGAGCTGGGTGGCACTTTGTATGTGAGATTTGTCTTTCGGCTCTAATGCATATGCTTGGGACCTAAATCATTTCATAAGTTAATTAAAGAAACAGTTGTTAGAACCAAAACCACGTACAGCAAAGTCAGAGTCTACAGGTGTTGGTAGAGTCTTTGTAGCCTTAACATTAAGTGTAACAATTCCTGCAGGGGTATGTGAAGTAGTCTCAACAGATGCAACATCTCCTATTTCGAATGGTTAAAAAAAAAGATCAAGAGCAGAGAAATCTAAAGTGTACCGTTTGAGTTCATTACAATAACTAGCGTCTCATTAACTTGGCCCTTTTTGCATTGACCTTGGAAACCATTTGACGTTGTTGTCCAGGTGCATGGTGCGCCCCCAGTTCTATCAACATTCTCTTTGCATACATTATCTACAATCTGGTATGTTGTAATCTACACGTGAAAGAGGCGTAAGAATAGGAAAAAAAACAATGTAAAAAAAAGTCGAAATACTTGGAAAACAAAAGCGTACTGAGGTTTCTGTTCCCATCGAGAATGTTTCGGTTTGTACAGTGAAACCGCTAACCTTAGTAGTAACGTTGCCGTACGTTTCCCATGAGGTTTCTCCAGTTGATAAGAACTTTGTAATCCCTTCTACAGTCAAGGCAACGCCACCAGGTCCAGTTCCTGAACCTACAAATTCAAATGCAGCAGATTTGATCGGAAACGGTGCTGCGAAAGCAGATACGGCTAATACTACGACTAGAGATAAAAGTACGGGAGCAGATGCTTGCATGTTGGATTGTTATGAAACTGCTTTGTGTACGGTACTACCTTTTGGGAATTTGCCTTAAAATGTGTTCGTTAAAGAACTACCCTTATTATCGATGGATGTGCCCTTAAATTGAGGAATGTAGTACGTGTTTAACATGTCGACTTCCACTTCAACATTCCTACCTGTATATGGGCTTTAAGTGCGTAGAAGACCCAAGTTCGACTGTTTGTATGTGCTTCAGGAGCGTTGTGACCGAGATTCAAAAAAGACGAAAACGGTGTCTTTGTTTTAACTAATCTTCCTTCATCTCAATTTTTTATGTTATCGAATACTACATTGTTCTCTGAGTTTGTATTAAATAACAAAACGGTCTGTGTCATGGCAGCCCAAAAATTCTGTGATAGTTTTATTGTCTGTTTCATTCAAGTTTTGAGACAGACTGACTTTTAGCAATAATCCAGTTTCTGCCCGATCTGTCAGAGCTGACGGATTAGTAAGTGATAGCAAAATTTCCATATAAGTTTCACCAGACCATTCAAGATGATTGCAGCATTTTACCTACACAAACTACACGGTACGATCAAACGAAAGAAGTGCTCAATGCGCTAAAAGCGAATTAAAAAGGTATGATGTCCTACAAAGCTATCGCACTACCGCCAAACACGGTATGAATGCCTCAAACACTGTTTGCTTTATGTTTTGCTTGAAAAAATCAACGCACGTGTATAACTTACTAGCGCTACGCTAGCGCCTACCCTACGCTAACAAAAGCGCTATGGTAGCATCCAAATAGCAAAGGCACTGTAATAAAATTAAAACTTCCCAAAACACCACCAGCATTGCTGCAGGCTTTGTAAACGCCGCCAGCTAGGAGTCAAATATGTAAATAAAATTTTTTGCTATTGGTTTGTTAAATCACGTGGGTTTGAAAAGGTTGGATTCACTGGACAGGCGTGAGGGTAGCTCACGTTTAAAAAAAGACAATTTGCAAGATCTGTCAGAAGTGTCAAACCCGTCAGATACAGACAGATCGGGCAGAAACTAAGTTTTTTTTTTTTGCTAAAAGTCAGTCTGTATCAAAACTTATATGAAACAGACAATACTTGAGGTATGTGCGTGTTTTGAATATTGAAAACTTGAGATAACTTGGGTACTAGGCTAGCTGGAGCAAAGTCGTAGTTAAAACAAATATAAGATCAACAGCCAATACACGTAAATTATGGCAGAACCACAAACTTCGTCGGTTAATTTACAATATGTTAACCGTTTGGCCACTGGTTACGAACATTCAATGGTAATCGCAGACGATGGCTTTGTTTACACGTGGGGACTAAACGATGAGCGTCAATTGGGTAATACAGACGAAAATAAGAGTTCTATCGCAAGACCAATAAAGTCACTCATAAATATCGTCTGTATTGCTGCTGGAGCCTGGCATAGCCTTGCAGTTGATTCAAACGGTATTGTGTATGCATGGGGCTTTAATAAATACGGTTCATTGGGTCTGGGTCACTTTGTGTCACCTGTTTCGTCACCAACACGTGTTCCAAGTCCCAACAATATCACGAAAGTCTCTGCCTATGATGTGAGTATGGCGTTATCACATTCGGGCCATGTCTACTCTTGGGGAGACAATGACCGTCATGGATTGGGTCATTCCTTCAACAAGAAGAAAGTTTCATCACCAGTGGTTATTCCAAATCTTCAAAATGTTCACAAAATTCAAACAAACCAGTGTGTAAGTGGAGCAATGACATCAACAGGTCATGTCTTTCTTTGGGGAACAACAAAAGATGAAGCAGACGATAAAGCATTATTCTTGAATCCAAAGACAATTTCACGTGTTCCAAACATTGAAGATGCCACTGATATTGCCATTGGTCATAAACATGTACTTGTTCTCCTCAAGTCAGGACAAGTATTTTCTTTTGGATGTGGGTGTATTGGATTGGGTAATTATGAAAAGTATGGCCAAGGTATCATCAAAGGACTGAATAACATCGTGTCTGTCCATGCTGGTAATTGGTCATCATTTGCAATTGATGATGAAGGTTGTTTGTTTGGTTGGGGTCAAGGGAAATGGATTGATTGGTTCTCATCAAACAAACCATTAAAATTACCTGGAAAATATCTTGAGTTTGCTAATAAACGTTATCATTACTTGGCAATATCTCATGATTTCAGATTGGTTACAGGAGGTCTTAATGATAACGGAGAATCTTCACCACAAAAATTGACATTCAGCAATCACAAAAAGGTACTTTGTCATCTTATTCATATCCTTATCTATTTATTTGACATTATTTAAGCAAGCTCACCTTAAACAACGAAATACCAAGGCCAATAAAACAGCCATAGATAAAGACGATATAAAAGAAGACAAAGACAAGTACTTATCAAAAGCTGTGATTGATACCGATCGTGATTACACCAAGTTTGGAGATGCTCCTGAACATCTTGATATGATTCAAGATGCCTTTGAAGCCTTAAAAATACATCAAAATCAAGAAGAATACATTCATGTAAGTACTACACTTAACCAACAAATTATGCTCACAGGATTATAGGGTGAACAAAATGTATCTCTGGATTCAGATGCATTACAACCTGAGCCTGCTTCACCAAGCTATGAAAGTGTATTCTTATCTCGAGAATCATGGAATGACAAGCCCCAAGTCTCAGTTGCTTACACAAAGGTTTCTCATTGTTATTTTGATTTTAAGATTGAAGTTAATTTTGTTCATCTAGTCGAATTTCTTTCCACCTCAAGAGAATCAATCAATTGCTACAGCGAAATTTGATTGGAAGTCGGCATTGATGAGGTTGGGTATTTCAAGTGCAAGAGCACAGGAACTTGGATCATTGATGGATGAAGCAGGTATTGAACCCGATGACGTCACCTCAGAAGTGCTGAAAGAGCTTGAATTCAGTCCACTCGAACGTATCAAGGTCATCAAAGCAAAACGTAAAAATGCTCTTTAAAATACATTACATAGCGTCACCTTAGTTAGTATATTGACACCGTTTGTACTTCTAAAAGTGTCCAATAGATAGCAAATAAACATAGCTACTTGGTTGGCACTAGTGGGTGAATTTTGTGAGCAACATCCAAAACCTCCATAAAACGCTTTAAGAAAAAAACACGGTGTAGATCTTATTTTCGACATCGAATTTTTAGGAGTACATGATGATTTCAATGTCCTTGACATGCCTACAGTGGGTACAAGTTATCTTTCAATAGATGCAAACTGTGATACCAGATCACAGTTTACTAGGCAAGGAGGAATAAATCAGTAAAAAAGTAAAACAAACTCGCTGCAATGGTCCATGGTGGTAAGTCCTTACCTAGTTACTGACTAAAATACTTAGAATACGTTAACCTCATTGACTTAAAGGCAACTATTATGTAAGTGTCTTAAGTTTACACGTCCTCTAATTTTACTAGTTAGACTTTGCACATCTCTTATTTTATTTGCAGTAATGTACTTTCACAGTCTCGTGTTTTAGAAAATTACCATCTGTTACCTAGTAATTTAAGTACTGCATGAGGATATACTCACGGTATTTTGCAGAGTTGCAAAGTGCTACATATGTTCATAAACCCGTCCCGACTTCATTGTCCTGCGTAGCAGTATTTGAAGTTATTGTTTCAAGTGACTTAAAATACGAAATTGTAGAGAGCTATTTCTGTTTTAAGCCCTTTTTATTCTTTGATAGCATCCCGACTAAATTACAACATACACAGTGTTTTCTTTGTAAACACCAAATGACATCAAACGCTACAGCTGAGAACTTTGTGAGTTTTCTTGAAAAAAGCACTTTAAATGACAAGGAAACTCGCACAATATTCGGTAGTCGGCAAACAACATTTGAAAGGCACTAGTTAGGACATGACTGTAACTGTAATAAATTCATGAAGTAACATGTGCTGTCAATCTACCTAGTATCATGTCAACAAATTATTGTAGTCACGTGTGATAGTCACGTGTAGGTCAACTCAAGACAATTTGCAAAAAGTTTCATGTTAACAAAAGTTTTCCAATAAAATGGACATTGAACGCTTAAAGGTTGTACAACTTCGCAAAGAACTCCGTAAACGCCACTTAGACACAAAAGTACGTCAGTAAATCGCATAAATGGTGCGATTAATAAACTTAACGCAAAATAGGGCAGAAAAACAGTGCTGGTGGCGCGATTGAAGAAGTTTATTGATAGTAAAGCGTCTAACACCAAAACTAGAGCTCCCAAATCGAAAAAAACAAAAAAAGACAACGTACGCTCCTCCAGTACATTTCAGTTTCGTTTAATGAGGTCTCACTAGCGTTTTAAGGAAAAAACTGAATTCTCTCAGTCTGAATTAGCTCCATCGCTCAACCCTGACGTCCTGTTGCGTATATTCTCTCATTTGAACTCCTCAGAGATTATTGCGGTTTCATCTGTGAGCAACTCCTGGTACGCTTGAAAAACTTTTGTTCATCTTTTCACTGAAATTAACAAGGTCAATGGTTGCCAAGTCTGACTACGTGTGGAAGGCGCTTTATACCACAGACTTCAAATTACCTTTTGTGCCGTTGAATAAGAATGATAGATGTGTTGAAAAGAATCCTGATGCTTGGGTAGAGCAATACAAGATGGCTTACAGACGGATTCCAAAGTACATCTTTTTTTTCTTCTTTTTTTCGGTATTTTACCTCCCCACTCCTTCGTTTGAACAAAGGTTTACAATTTTGTTTAAAAACTGTTTATCTATTTATAAATCATCATTTTATTTGAAGTAAGGATTATATTGAGAATTTGTTAAGGTTGATGGATGCGTCACAAATAAACAAAGAAATTGCTGGTACTATTCTTTTTTTTTCCTTTGCGCATTTTGTTTTCATCCCAAGAGTTGGCGGGTTTTTAGTGCTAAACTGACTTGTATTCTTTTAAGATCATTTTGATTTCAAACCTGAAACAAGGAGGAAATCATACACAAAAGCAAAAGAAGAAAGAAAAGATTGGCACACTGATAGCCGCACTGATGAATCTATTGACGATGATCAAGATATATTTGATGACGAGTATATTTTTTTCCGACATGGAACAGTATCCAAGATGTTTATTGATGTGAGTATCATCATTATCTACAATTAAGCCCACTGAAAACGTACTGATGTTTGAGCAAGGTTCCTAAAAGAGTTGTTAATGACAAAGTACACGACTTGGGTAGGTATCAACAAGTTTTTTCCCTTTTTTAGCTCTTTACTCTTTGACTTTGTATGTGCATAGCTTTGGTTTTATCTATTTTGAACGAAAAAAACCTCCTGATTGGACTTGATGATATTGTACAAATAGGAAGTCTATCTGTAGGTACGACATACTTAACACAATCATTCCAATATACTTTATTGTTTCTCATGTTCTCTCAAATCAGGATCCATTCCTGTTAAACTATCAGTATTCTGTCATGCTTTCTTGCAAGGAGAAACAAGTAAACTTTATCCAGAAGTTGTATTTCCTAGAGGAGAGATAACTATGAAAACCGATGAAACTGCACCGTGTATGAGGATAATAATGACGACTTTATAATAATGTTTTGTGTAGGGGAGCTGGATGATAGAGACAAGTTGATGGGTATATCTCCGAATATCAAAGGCGAATTCAAACCTTTTGTACTTTACAATGAAATCCATTTGTACAGTGGTAAAGCATTAGGTACAAATATGGGCAACGATAACAAGAATGACGGAAATCACGTGCCAGAGTAAGAATTAGTGAAACCAAACAAATTTGTGTATTCTGACTTTTATTTGTTTAAATAGCTTCTCAAGGCTTGATTCTTTCATTTCAAGATGGATTTTAGATACCAAGAATACAGAGAAGACATGGGTTACTGACTTTAAAATGTGGGCACCTGGGTTTTTCATGAACGCAAACTTTTATTGGTACCTTCGAGCACTTTTTTTTTTTGTTTTACATTCTGTATGTTACTGTGCTGATATTGTTTTAATTTAGGTATCATTATGGCGATTTTAAGAGTGTGTATTCTCCAAAACACAAAGAAATCATTGTTGCAAAGATGGATGTCAAGCAGTTTAGTAGTTTTTGTTAGTACACGTCACAACTGTAAGCTATCAATTTGTACAAAAGGATTACTTTACATGATATTAAGACAATAAAGTCACATGCATACTAATCAGGAGTGGCCGTTTAAAGCCATGAGAGGTAGTGGTATTTAGGTCAATTACCTTTTGCTAAACTAGTACGCAATAGTGATTGCATCTTAAATAGCTGTGCGAGAATGGAAACATACAATAACTGGTGGTTTAGCAGATGAGTTTAAGGTGTATTGCTCAGGTTTTTCAACATACTAGGTATTTTTTAGAGTTGTACATCTTTTTGTTTATTGTTTTCAGGGAGCTATTAACCAGAAGCAATCAGTTGTACAAGAAAAACAACAATGCAATTACAATGTATACAGGTAGTGTAGGAAAATGACTCAGGCTCGAAGAACACAAAGAAAATAAAATGAGCAACTTACCACGTGTATCTAAAGAAAACTAAGCATGAAAACAGATGTAAATGGGGTTTTCAACAAAGATGAAAAATTGTTGTATTTCATACTTTGAAAGCACGTGTTTGCTGGATCTGAGAGTGACACATTCTTAAGATCAATCTCACAATTGTTACTGAAATTAATCAAGGTCAATGATTCTCGTTGCTTGGCATATCAGTCAGAATCAGTCGAAACACAAAAATGAATATTCATACTTGTACAGCTGTTGTATCAATAATCACATTGTTCTCAAACGTAGGACATCCTCCTATTGACAACATGGAATTTGAATCAACTACAACCACCGCGTTTTCTGTAAACACAACATCACCTAAACAATTGATAAGGAGGGTCACGTGAATGAAACGGTTTGAAGTACCAGAAGTTACATTAATTGCTCCTGAAACTGAAAAAACGCCATCAATTGTCACTGTACTAAAGTTTGTGCAAACAATCCCAATAAACGCACCGCCTTTACACCTTACATCATTTAAACCTAAGCATAAAATCAACATCATAGCAACGGTTAAAAAAACGACAAACAAACCACTAGAACGAATCTGTAGGCATCTCTCTTGTGCGGTGTTTAATGTCTCAAATGAGGGTTCATTTTTAAAATACTTGTTAAGAAACATAGGTACATCCCCACCAGCACCTTTAAGAAACAAGTCGGTATCTAAAATAGACTTTTGATCGCTGAGCCACTTGATTGAAGATAGAGCCTCCCGACAACGTTCACAGTCAATCCGCATAAGTCTACAAGGATCGCAAGTATTTACTGGGTAATTTGTGGAAGTGTTACGACTCGCATTAAGCCATATGGTAACGTTCGCACTCGTCATTGACAGAAACTTAGCGAAATCGTTTTCGGTACGTATTTCTGGAAGCATTTGGCCCCTAAGATACTGTTTAAGGATATATTAAGGGTCAGAAATCAAAATCACGTGCCTCTGCGAGCATGTATTACTTGCGTTAATTAGATTTTGCGCTATCTCGAACGATTGACCTACAGCACACTCCGTGTACATAAAGAGAAGAACAAGAGACCACAATAGAAAGGACATAATTTACACCTGTTTTTGGTAGATTTAGGCGCTTCGTTTGTCTAGAACCTGAACAGAACTGTTAAATACAAAATTTGAGGTGAAGTTGGTTTTCGTGTTCATACCAAAGTACAATGAGGAAACAATTGCAGGTATTAATAAATGGATACTCTTTGGATTTCAATGTCCCGAATGTCTAAACTTATTTAGACTTAACTTTACCAAATTAGATGTTGTGGACAAATTTCGAAAATGTGTAAGGCATTTTTTCTAACGGCCAAAAATACTCTCGTCATACTTTATCACGTGTAAAGAAACGGTTATACCATTTATAGCTCTGAAATATGCGGTATTGGAATTGTAAATCTAAAGTAAGCAGCTAACGCTTGGTTGCGTTATCCAAGCACGTGGAAAGCACATTCAGGTACTCCGTGTTAAAAATATGGAAAAAACAAATTAAATATTTTGTAGAAAGTGAGTTTCATAGCCTGTGGAAGATGATCGCAGTATTTTACCTACACAAACTGTACACTGTACGATCAAACCACAGAAGTGCCAATGACTAAAAGCGAATTAAACAAGTATGATGTCCTACAAAGCTATCGCATTACCGCCAAGCATGGTATGAATGCCTCAAACACTGTTTACTTTATGTTTTGCTTCAAAATCAACGCACGTGTATAACTTACTAGCGCTATGTTAGCGCCTACCCCACGCTAACGAAAGTGCTGTGGCACCATCCAAACAGCAAGGAAGGTGTAATAACATTAAAACGTCCCAAAAACACCACCAGCGTTTGCTGTAGGCTTTTTAAACGCCGCCAGCTGTCAAATACGTAAATAATAAAAAAATTGATGTGGTTTGGAAAATCACGTGGGTTTGAAACTGTTGGATTCAACAGGCGTGTAGATCGTATTTAAAAAATGACATTTGCAAGATCTATCAGAAGTGTCAAATCCGTAAGATCTGGCTGATCAGCTGAAACTTGTTTTTTTTTGCTAAAAGTCTGTCTCAAAGCTTGAATGACACAGACAATATTCATAAAAGTGACAGTTTTTTCAGTTAACGGGTTCAATGTTTCTCTGCCTCCATCGTTGTATCTGATGTTATTAATTTACACTTTCTTTGCACTAACAATTGAATACCAATCACATGATACTATTGTCAGTGAGTTGAAACCCTACCTGTATGGATCACGTGTTTACGCCATAAAGGTAGTGTCAATGTATCAAATAATACCATATGATACAAGATAAGACAATCAGACTGCTGCTTTCGCTTTAACAGGACTGGCATATACTAACTAAGACTATATTTATTATACTAACATGTGCACCATTACAGGTCTTTGTCTTGGTACTCAATAAAGTCAAGACGCTCAAGTACAGTGAATCCAAGTCTTTTCATAACCTCACCCGTGATATCATTCACTTCAACACACATACGATTCAATTTTGATCCAAACTGTTGTGCTCTTGACTTGTCAAACCCCGCTGATATCAAAACACTCACCCACTCAATTCGAGGACTTGATTTTTCTTTTCTTTCGGGTGTTCTTGGCATCGGATTCTAGATAAATGAAGTGTTAGCCAAACAAATGCAATACATAATTCATACAGTTTTTAGTACATCCACATTAGGTAAATGTTGTTGTAGAGATGATTCAGTACTTGATAAATCATATTCAATTGGTGCATCCTTAAAAGTACAATTGTAAATAAAAAACTAATACTGAAGGTCTCACCATCAGTAGTACTTTGTTGTCAATGAAAGATACATCTGGTTTGTTGATCCATGACTTTTGTGGTAAT
>JALMLS010000326.1:0-81372 GCA_038496445.1 Trichosphaerium sp. ATCC 40318 | reverse complement strand
TCAATTGCTTCTACAATCGCTCTTGTTTATGATTTTCCCAAACTTTTAATGAATGGTCAATCGTTTTTATTGTTTTTTCTGTCAAAAAAATAGGGGTACGACGTAACACACCTCCTCGTTTGGTGTACCCTGGGCAACGGTAACGATTGGTTAACGGCAGAGATGTTACACGGTGGCGATGGCGAAGTATTGGTGCTTCAAGCTTGTTGCGAAGTTATTGGTTGGGCGGGTGCCCAGATAATAGCAAGGTCGTTCAGGCTACGTACGATTCCACAAAAAACGAGCAGGAATAACAAAAAACAAACAAAAACCCTTAACAGCAATTCGCGCCAATGGACTCTCATGGCACTGCTCACCCTACTGCTTATGTTACTATCAACTGTAAACAGCGTTCAAGAAACACACAAAATGATTTCGAGAATTCAAGTGCACAAAATATTGTAAACAAAGTGTAACCCCTCGCCTACGTCCTCCATAGTTGTATTTCGGTCCAGGGCAAGCAAACTGTAAAATTTGGTTACAGTGACCCATTGGTGGTACAATCGCTCTTGTTTATGATTTTCCCAAACTTTTAATGAATGGTCAATCGTTTTTATTGTTTTTTCTGTCAAAAAAATACTCTTTTATTTTGATACAAGCAAGAGTGTTAGGTGTTCTGCGCTGTAAAAAAAAGCGATTTACGTCCGTCTTAAAGGGTTTTAATCTACAACGAACACGCTTCGTTTTATTTAGCTTGGATGGCATTACAAGGCAACGTACCACGTAAAAATACTATTTCGAAGTGTCTAACAAGAAAAGTAGTTAGGTCTCGAAATTTCTTTACAAAACGGTCTTTTACGCCTTCCGTTTGAGCTACAGCTTGATATAATAGATTTAGACATGGAAGTACGCCAAAAGTGGCCAGAGCTATCCAAGCGCACTGCAACTACAACAAGGTTCGATGGCGAGCTGAGAAAACACGGAAAATGGCTGCGTGAAAATTGCTTTACACGGCACCTTGTTCAGCAGCAGACTTTTTCACACGGAAAACTCCATGGAGAGAACAAGCTGTGGTACTCTAGCGGCCAGTTAGAAAGCTATGTTTTTATGCTTGCTCCTTCTGCTTTCACGGAAAAAACAAAGCCTATCAAAAAAATAAAGAAGAGTTGTGCCTGTGTAGCTCTCACCTGCGCATTAATATCTGCTATTCCGTAGGTGCCATCAACAAAGAGTACACTGTTATCAAAATCACGTAAATAAGTGTTTAACTCAGGGTGAACAAATGATATGACATCATTCGTTGCCTGAACAATTCGTGAGGACAAAGGATGCATTAACCGAATGTTTGAGTACACCTAGTTTGTGTTAGTGTAAAAACATTTCTAATTAACCAAAAATAATACCTCGTGGTGCATTTCGTGCCTACGGTGTACCTTACGCGCAAGGTATGCCATGTTGTCCGTGCTAGGTATTTCTGACGAATTCAGCGGATCATGAGCATCATTCTCCAAAAATGATTTATACTGTACAGAAAATGATAAGGGTAGTGTCTAGAATAATTTGACGTACCACACTAAGCGGAGGTATCCCTCTTTCAATATCTTGTTCTATACTCCTTTTAACGCTATTATTGAGCTTCAGCTTCGATATGTGCACAGGACAGCACTCTTTTACATGTCCTAAACAAATATATTTACCATTTTGTTTAAAACAAATAAAAATACCTTCAGTTTCTTTGTTTGATTCCGCTTTTATTCTAATTTTAATTTAATATCACTTACAACGGTTTTTAAAACCAATTGTTTGTGGTCAAATTGTTTTCAGCATGTCTCCTTTTTTGCTATCCCAGTTGCTAACAATAAAAAATAGGAGTTTTGCACTCCATGATGCGTCAGAATCCAATTGCCCCTTTAGATGCGGCCGTAGGGGCTTTTAGTTAGCATTGCTAGATGATAAGAATGCCTAATCTTTTAAGTTAAACAGTAAATAGGGAAAAAACCGCTTTTTGACATTAATTATCTAAAACGTGCTTTTTCATTTTTTTCATTGTTACTGCTACATTAGTTACAATTGGCCAATAAAACACAGCTTGTGTTGTCAAAGGTACAGTGTTTATACTTTTGTATACTTCCATGCATTTCGTATTAATACTTATTACAAGCACACATCTTACCTGCACTACATAGTAAGAGATAGTTGACAGAATTGACAAATTGACAAAAAAAGTTGGCAAATTACCAATCACGAGCGTAAAATGTTAAGTTCAAAGCGAAACGAAAAAGAAAATATTTTACCATTTTGTTGAAAGACTTGTACTAGTTTTCTGCAGTTCTTTGCTACTTCTGGGTCAGGACTGTGTTCTCCTTCAAGCAACGATATTATAAAATCCATTCTATTATGGTCTGCAATAATATTCTGCATTTCTAAGTACAAGATAGCTTAATACATAAATAATTTTTTTTTAGTGTACCTCGTTCAGAACACAATAACAACAATGTCTCTACCGCACGTAGCATTGTTGTATTATCAGTAGCACCAAGCCATGTAGGTACTTCTAGCGCTGAGATTTCCATCTCTAAATCAGTACCATACATCGCATACTCACGGAGCTTGCTTATTTCTGATAAAAGTTAGTCAAACGTAGGCAGAAACACGTGCGTATTGGCATCCGTGCACCAATCTCTTGAGGGTACTTTAATTCATTTGAATGTGTCCGCATTATATCAATAAGACTATCATGCTTGTGCTCACCGAAATGAAACTTCAGGGAACCTCTACTCTCTGTCATGGGCAAGTTTTGATGAATTATTTCATTTTCATTAACTTTGTAACTTAGTACAATATTACAGGGCACCTTGCCAAGACGAAACAAAAAACTAAAAAAGTGAGTACGTGTGTTAACCATCAATACTCTTATCATACCTTCCTACTTTTTTCTTGGCCAATATGAGCTGAGCTTGTCGTTGATTACAATCAACAACAAAATATCTTACAATTCGTTAACAACGAGATAACATCATCTTAAACAACTTCAAGGGGTGGTCACAATACGTACCTGTGTTTAAGTAATAGTCCCATCCTGTACTCGAAACGCAAGTAGCTTCTGTAGTGGTTCAAGACAGCGTATAGTTTCGCAAAAACCTCTCCCGTGCGGATAGTAAACTTCCCTTTTCTCAAAAAAATTTTCAAATGGTTCACGCGTGCGCTTCCATCAATATAACCTACAACCAAAAAATCAGACATCCACCGCTCGTTGTAACCCAAAAAAAAAAATAAAAAGCGCAAAAAAAAAAAAAGAAAACACATGTCTTTCACGTGCTTGCGCTTAGGTGCTGGTCTGAAGCACTGAATCGAACCAAGAAGGTACCAAGAGGTTGTCCTTTTAATATAAGACTTGCATCAGCAGCATTGAGATGTCCAACAAAGCAACGTTCGTCAAAAAGTGCACAAGCCTAATTCACTATTTAATATTTCATTTTTGGTTTTTTTTCTGTTATACGTTTTGCAAATAAGTGTCCAAATCGCCAAACGCTGCAACGAACGTTATAAACTTGGATTTTTCTAGTTGCTTTGTCCGTCTGTGATCTTCTCTGAAAGTGAGCATGATAAGCGGTTTAAAAATGAGGATCAGCGTTGTACGTACCTACGTAGTACCGTAGCGTGCACTTTTCAAAGTAAGATAAAGCTTGTCGCTTCTGAAGCGCTGTTATTACATCCTTGACTGAAGCTACGTTACCCTACACGTTGTAAATACGTAACTAGCGCAAAAACTCAAAAAAGTCGAACAGGCGTACAAGTGAAGCGGCTTGCCACCAATCATCGGCTTCTTCATCTGTAACGAATCGTAACTGCGGCGCAGCGTTATTTCGCAACGTTCGGTAATCTGTCGCCTTTTTGGAGTTAGTTTTTGATCTAACTGCGCGCGAAATGAACCACCCACCTTGATGACGCGTTTTTTACGCTCGCTTTTACGAGCTGAGTGCTTTCTGTACGGTCGTGGCGGCGTGTTCATCTGTATATCGTATACGTACTGTTGTGCGGTTATAATGCAATAGACAGAAGTTGATTGTATATGACAGAAGACTACACTTTTTGATTTCTAACAACTCTGCGTTTAATTATTAATGTAAATTGGTGATGCTATTCCGTTGTACTAGAAAAATACTGAACATTTTGGGGCAACATAGTCAATTAAGGCAAGTATGGTTAAAATAAATACTGAGACACATTTCAACTGAGTACGCTACCAGAATACTCATTAATTCGGATTAACGTTTTAAGTTCAGCACATAAATCAAAAAACACTTCAATCATCCAAACATGGCGGAGAAGAGCGATTTCTTTGACCAAATTGCTAATGTTGAGCTCACAGAGCTCTCTAAAGAGGTTATTTATCGATCGTTATTGCTATACTTATCTTACAATAAAGGATGGCTCTAATGGCGAAAAGTGCACGCTAGAGAGTTTGTACGGTGAAAAACCAATAGTTTTAAGGTTGTTTCGAAGGTAATCCTACTTCAAGCACTGTATGTGGCGTTAACGTTCACGTAGATCTGGGTGACAGTGGACCAGAGGCGAAGCAGCCGTTTTAGCACAAATACAACCCAAACTCGAAGAACTTGGTGTAGAACTCATTGGTACGCGTTTCCACATTATGTTTAACAATATGCTGGCATTTTGATGATCCATAGAAACAATTTAATTCCGAACGATCAATAACAGAAAACTAGGTGTCTTTGGCACTGACCTTGGCGCAGCCGAGTTCGTTCAAACAAACATTTGGCCTGGTCGAGCATTTCTTGCCAACGACTACGCCTTACACAAGGCCTTGGGCGCTCAAGCTCAAAAAGCCGGTGGACTTGTAGATCTAATGAAAGGTAAGAACAACAGTTTAAACAGAGTTTCGCGGAGAAATGCGAAAGTTTTCGAAAGACTTTATTCGTAATAACTTTTATCTTGATCGCCAAGCTTACCTTTATTCGATAGTATGGAAGTATCCTAAACTAGGTAGACTGAATAAAGCTTTAAAAGCTGAGCTTGGTGGAAGTATTCCTAAAGGGAACATGAATGGTTCAGATCCGTACGTATTGTACCACGTTTTTTGAGATTCTAATATTCTTAGTTTTCTCGGTGGAACTTTTGTTTTTGGACCTGGTCCAAAAACCAGCTATACTCATTTACAAGGCTTTTTTATTGATACACCAAAGAATGAAGATATTCTAGAAGCAGCAGAGAAGGCTGTGAAGGGATAATATAAAGATTAGAGACAGAGGAGGACGAGAAAATCCTCAGTCAGTGCCACAAGTTCAAAAAAAAATACAAAAAAACCTAAGAGATGCGTTTTGGAACAATGCCTGAGATGTACTCGCCTGGAAATGAATATTATTCAACGGGTGGGGCGGAGGCTTTTCAAAAGATATGATTGTTCATGTGGGGATCTTGTGCTGATCTTCCATATAGCAAGACACTATCAAGGAGATATTTCGATTTCAAAATGCAAAATTTTTTCTATCTTAAAAATTCGAACTTGTGGCAGACGCTTGTGAATAAATACCTGTCTCAGTATCTTCCAAAGTATTGAATGTATAATTCTAGATTTGTAAAAAATTACATGCACCCACTTTCTGTTCATTCTATGCAATTCAACCGGAAAAATCACGTTTTTGTTTGTATCGTAATTTTGAGAATTTTTCCATGCATGTACGCATTGAATTCAAGAATAGCTCCACTAGTTCTATTGTTTGTTTACCCTGCGACGTGTGTGTAAGGGATTTTTAGAGCCCGTGACGTTGTAAAACGAGCAATAGTATTCCGCCACTTTTACAAAGGAAAACGCCGGTTCCGGTGTTTTTTGCATCCGGCGTACTAAACACCACAATGGCATTACAGTCATACTGACAAGTTTACCAAATTGTTCTAAACCGGCTTTATTTTTTTGTACTTGTCCGAAAATTTTCGTTGAACATGTGTCGTAACATAGTACGCGGAGAAAAATAAACGAGGCTTATATTAACCTAACACGTATATAACGTTGTAAAGGGTATCGTTTAAGAGTGTTTTCGGTCTTTCGGCGGTATTCAAAAGTCATTTCTCCATAACTAACACAAGAAGCACCACTCACCGCAATGAAGAAGTGTGGGTTCGTAAATTATGCTGCCAAGAAGTCTGAGAAAGGCGTTCAATGGTTTTTCTACCAAGTCGGCAAATTTGATGCAGAGCATCCTATATTGGTTATCGTATTGAGTTTTGCATTGGTTGGAGCGTTGATGATTGGGTTTATTAACTTTGAACAAGAGAATCGAGAAGAGAGACTCTGGGTACCTGGTAACAGGTATGTGCGTGTTTATTTTGCTTTTCTAAGACACCATAGCGAAGCAGTTTTAACTTTAGGCGATTTCCGGAGTAATTTCAACAGAGCGCCAAGATTCGAGGAGTATATAGCGACTGGAACAAATGTGATCAATAAAGCCGCCCTTTTAGAGCTTCTGGAGTTGCATGACAAAATCGTGAATACGACAATCACAGTACGTATAAACAACCATAAATTCTACTTCTGTAATACGTTAGACACGTTAGAAACAACTCACAATAAAATAGGTGGAAGGCGAACAGTGGAATTTTACTTCTCTTTGCCTAAAAGACTCTTTCGATAATTGTATCCTAAGATCAATACTGGTACGTTTTTTTGGTGGGATCAAAAACCGACCTATGATTTTTTTTTAAGTCTTCAATGAATTTCTTTAATATGTTTTAGTCCGTCTGGGATTTCGATGAGATCGCTTTAAATAATGATCCAGATGTCCAACAAAGTGTTGCCAATGCTGTAGTCAATGATACTGACTTAAAGGCATTGATTAGTGGCTACACTGAGGAAAACGGTCGTGCTAGCGGAAGAGCACTTTTCTTTTCGTACACACTTGAGAACAGGGAGGTTTTTCAGAATGGCGATTTTGTAGATTTACCAGCGACAACCTGGGAAGAAGATGTTTTCCTTGCGCTTACCTTGAACGTAAACTTTGAAAATTTTGAACTATTTACAAACGCTGAGGCACGTGTTTTTATTTCAATAGCAATCGATTACTAATTGTTTTTTTGTAGAAATCATTTGGTGATGAGTTTTCTAATGCTCTAAGTGGAGATCTACAACTTTTGGGTATTGGATATTTCTTGATCATATCATATGTCCTTCTCATGTTCACAAAACTACATACAGTTAAGACACGAGGTATATCTCTCGGAGTTTGATTGGGTACAATTTTCTTACTTTTTTCTCATTAGTTGTCGTACCTTTGTGTGGTATCTTGTCTATTGGCATGGGTGTTGGTGGATCTTTTGGTCTTGCATCTGCCATGGGCTTTTTCTACGCACCTGTACAATCTGTATTACCTTTTTTGTTACTTGGTATTGGTGTAGATGATATGTTCATCATGTACGTCGTCAACACTTTGGTTTTCTAGTTTAGCTTTTTTTCCAGTTCTTTTTTTAACCTTTCCTTAACTCTACCAGTACTAACTTTCTTTAGCGTAAATGCATTGGATCGTACGAACCCAAAAGATTCAAGTGTAAAGCGCGTTGCTTCAGCGCTTAGCTCTGCTGGTGCAGCAAGTACGTTTTGAGTTTTGGAGTTGATGTTTTGTGCTCACTCACAATTTAGTTACTGTAACATCATTGACCGATTTGCTTGCCTTTGCTATTGGTAGTATTACTGTATTACCTGCTCTCAGTTCATTCTGTAAATACGCATCTATTGGTGTGGCTCTAGTATACTTGCTTCAAGTTACGCTATTCACAGCCATTTTGGCACTTGATACTCGTCGCCAGAAAGGCCGCAGGAGAGAATGTTGTTGTTGCAGTGTTAATAAGCCTTCTGAAGAAGAAAAGAAAGCAGGCAAATTAGAGACTTTCGTCGGACGAGTTTGGCATTATTACGCTGAATACCTATTAAAGTGGAACATCGCCAAAGTTATCGTTGTACGTCTGTCGCACGGATATTTTTACCTAAATGGTCTTTCACAGATTTTCGTGTTCATTGTATTTTTGGGTATTGGTATTTACGGTGTCATCCAAACACAACCTGAGTTCGATCCTGTATTTTTCTTGCCAAGTGATTCTTACGCTTTAGGTACGTTTTTTTGGCTTTCGACCGTGTCTGGTTCTAAGACTGTTTTTTAGAGTACTCCGAGGTAGAAGATTCGTTCTTCCAAGATGACAGAGTACCAATTTTTCTTGTCACCAGAGAGTTTGATCATTTTGAAATGAAGGAAAGGGTTCTGGGGATGATAGAAGAAGTCAATTCGAACGAGTTCATCGAATCGTGTACGACCACCAGTCTCTTGTACAAAGATCAACAACTAAATGATTTTTAGCTGTTACTGGATGGTTTATAGATTTCGAAGGCTACCTCAATCGTACGAATCAAGCCCCAAATGATACCGAAACATGGCACTCCACACTCAGCTCTTGGCTTTTGACAGAAGGAGCAAGATACAGCAATGACATCACGTTCCAAAATGGTATATCACTGAAAACCAATTAATGCACTGCAAGTTTCATGATTTCTGACTTTATTCAGGTTCTCAAACAGCTATTCGTGCTTCTAGGATGTACTCTAGATTGATTGCACTTACTAAAGCACTTGATCAAGTAGATGCTACAAGAAGTATCAGAAATACAGTGGACAACTCAGGACTTCATGCATACCCTTACTCTTTCAGCTTTTTGGAGTTTGATCAATATGCCATCATCCAAAGAGAGATTCTTGTCAATCTCCTACTAGCACTTGCAGCGGTATTCATAGTCACTGTTCTACTACTAGGAAACCTTTTTGTGTCAGTGGTGCGTACAAGGAAACAAAACACTTCGAGATTTTTGCAAAGTAGCTCATTTTTTTTCCTAGACTGTATTTGTTTGTGTGTTGATGACTCTTATCGATATATTTGGTGTCATGTGGCTATGGAGTATCAATCTAGACGTTGTACGTATTCGAAAAACAATTTACAACATTTTTGTGTTTTGTGCTGACCCACGTGGGTTTAGGTGTCCGTTATTAACTTGGTTCTTGCGGTTGGTATTGCAGTCGATTATTCAACTCATATTGGCCATGCGTACCTACAAGAGAGTGGAAGCAATGATGAAAGGATTTACAAAGCAGTAAGTCTTCATTTTTTCTTTTTTTTACTCGTTTTGATTTTAAGTGTCTTTGCTGTTTTATTTGCTAACTCTTGGTGTTTTTAAAGCTTGTTGATGTTGGCGGAGCAGTATTGAATGGCGCTGTATCAACATTTTTAGCTGTACTTGTACTAGCGTTTTCGAAGTCGTTCATCTTTCAAGTTTTCTTCCGTCAATTTTTCAGCATTACACTTTTGGGTGTATTGCATGCTCTAGTGTTACTTCCTGTAGTACTCTCTTTGGTACGCTTTTATACAGTATTAAAAGTTATTATAGCTAATATAATTGAATAGATTGGTCCTAAAAAGACACCATCAGACAAAGAACAAGAAGCTGACAACAACTTATAAAAAAGGATTTTACCAATTACCGAGCATACTGACTGTAAATATAAATGCTCCAACTCAATAAATTTGTTGACGTTATTACATTCATGTTAAGACCATAACGCAAGATTTGTACACTTCACAATTCAGAAAAATAAGTAGCTAGAACATGTACAAGAGTTTTTATTTGATGACATTTTTTCAAAGTTAGAGGTTGACCTGAAACCAAACCAAGTCAGTTTGCAATAAAGTCCACCAGAAATGGAGTCGATAATAATCTGTTTGGCGTTTGGTTTGGCACTTTACATGCTTTTACGAAACCGTTAAGTTCCTTCCTTTCATTTTTTGTTAAGTTTTGCCTTGAACTTCTGGCAAGGTCTTTAGTCATAGCGGCTAGCGAAATAATATCTTCGCGTTTCTTTTTTTTCATGTAGACCGGGAAGTCAACATTATCAAGCTGCTCGGCAGCATCAAAATTAGACAACTTGATTTTACCATCATACATGAAGAGCACACTTGACGCTTTGATAGCCCCATGACATATGTTTCTTTTATGGAGTGCTCGTAAAGCCACTAATACGCTGGCTAAAATGAGCTTTATTGTGTTGCCAGTTAGAGTGGCAATCTGACCCACATTTCCAGAAGCTCTGGCGAAAATGACACAAAATCCGAGTCGTGACGTAGATAGAGTCCTCACTGGACTCAAAATATATTTGCAATCAAAGGAGGCTTGTATGGCTACTCCACGGGCCTAAACTTACCTTAGAATATAACATTTTTTAAAGAGTAGTTTCAGTGAAATGGAAAGTGTCAAAAGCGGCGAACTGGTTTTTTAGACTCTCTGAGATTGTTTAGATATTTAAAGGCTTACCAAATCTCTCTGAAAAAGGTTGTTATCCTCCCACGATATTTGTGCAGTGCGTTTTGCGCATTTTAAGACATACTTTCTTTTAGAAGCTGTTTTAGTAGCCTTATAGACAATACCACGCGTGCTAGTTTACGTTAGTACCGTTTTGTAGTGTATTAATTACCTTGTCGTAATGCACGCACTCAAATCGCACGAATACCGCGGCGTTTGCAATAGAACATGGCCTGCTATGCGATAAGCTACTTTCATTTACAGGCACAGTGATTTGAGTGCTGTGTTAAGGTAAACGGATGTCTAAGCCACTATCCGAATCTGATGCATGTAAAAGCTTTATAGACGTTAACAGTACAAATGCATACTCAACAATGAATTATCCAGTTTTAGTGCCATTGCAGCGATTTTAATGAGTTTCCACTTTCTTAATGTTGCTACGAACATAGAATGCGTAGCTATTAGTTCCAAGTCGGGTATTAGATATTTGAATCGAAACCACAACAGCGAGTACAAAAAAGTCAAACCTACTCCTTTTAGCATAGCGTAGCAGTATGAGCAAAGGCTTGAAGCTTTCCGATATAAAGAGGCTACGCCTCGGAAAGGGTAAGAAGAAATTTAAAACTACTGTACGCGAAGAGGAAATAAAACCCGGTGCTCCTGTTCCAGTCGATTCTAGGAGAGTGATAACGGCGATGGGTCAAACATTTGTACTAACACAACGCTTTTTGGTGCTTTTTGGTCTAAAAGTCCTGTAATAGGAAATAGACGACGAAGAAGAAGACCTCATGATGCCGTATGCGGACTATAATGCGCCTAAACCAGCAGCAGAAACAAAAATTGCGCTAGTCGGTCCTACGTACTCAGGAAAGACTTCATTACTCAACAGAGCGCTTCATGGTACGTTTATAGATAAATACGAATCAACAGTTAAGGTAATGATTAAAAACGACCTGAAAATGATACCAACGCGTCTAGGATGATAAAAACCATACTTTTAACTTTGACGGAAAGTCTCAACACGTGTGCGTTTATGACACAGCGTCATCCGACGCCTTTGAGTGCTACTTCGAGGTACGCATGGTTACAGACTATTTTATTCAAAATCTTGGCTGATAAAAGTACTTTGACAGGTAGCAGCGCACAACGCCTCTACTTTTATCATTTGTTACCCTGTGAACAATAGAATGGCTTTCAGAGACTTGGAGGAAGAGTGGATAAATAAATTACGCAAGATGAAAGGTTGGAAGCTTTGTGTTTGGTTACCAACCTCTTTTTAACTTGGTTTATTTCAGATACACAAAAGTTTAATGGACGAATAAAAGCTGTTTTAGTCGCCACCAAAGTTGATTTAGAGAGGCAAGTGTCGAGGTACGTTCTAATAGAAGTACGACTTGCGCACTGAAAGAAAAAATTAAAGGGAAGACGGACAAGATTTGGCTGCAAAACTAGGTGTACCCTATGTATCATTTTGACACTTTGACATTTTCCTTTTTTTTTTTTACAGATTGAAGAATTCGGTTTTTTTAACTCTAGAAGCTTGAATGTAGTGCCAAGCTCAATGAGTATTGTAAAGAAGTATTCCACGACGCATTACGTTTCATGGGAGGTAAACGACCAACACCTAGACTGATGGAAGCAGACATTGATGACAATGCTATCTCCAATGCATTTGAGAAAAACGAAAAGAGTATTGCACGTGCTGAGCGTAATGAGCGTTCTTCACCATTACAAAACTTAAACAGACCAAAAGTTTTGATAAATAGTACAGGAGGAAAGACTTCATCCAAAGGACCTGATTATTCCAAGGGACCTCAATGGTGTACGCCAATTCTCCAATTTTCTTTGAATTACAACAATAGTTTTTGAAGTAATAGTCTTCAAAGGGTGGAGCAATGAAGATCATAGAAAATACGAGGAATGGAAGGCTCAAAGAAATATAAATTCTTTGGGTACTCATGCTTCTTCTCCTAAAGGAGGGAAGAGTAAAAGTGAAATAGAACATGAGAGACAAATAGCAGAAAATACACGTATACAACGTATGCAAAAAGCAGAGGTAAGAAAACGTGAAGAAGCAGAGAAACGTTCTCGCTTGATGTTTGAGAACCAACAGAAGCAAATTGAAGAAGAGCAACGTATCTTACAGTTTGAAGCACAGCAACTGCGTACAGCTAGCCCAGTCAGACAACAACAGCAACAACATCAACAGCAAGACAATACAGAAATGAAGAAACAAAACTTTCGTATCAAGATAACACCTATCATACCAATCCTAAGAGATTGTCTTATTGACGTATACAATAAAGCACAATGCGCTCATAATACAAGCGACATTAAAGATGTAGTAACAATACTTACAGCGATCAAAGAAGTACGTTAAGTTGCATACATTTTAACCTACTTAAATAGTAAAATATTTCAAAACCCTCTAACATACTTGTAGCCCCTTAAAAACTTGAGATCACTCGTTGGTAGTTCAGAACCACGCCCGTTTCGCCGTTATACAGGTCCGTAATAAAACACTATTTTTTTTGAAGGTTGCTGTGGACTGTTTCCTTCGATTTGACTTTTGCTTTTGTAGGTGAGACGTCCAAGTTAGATTACGCTAAACAAGTGGCTGAACATCAAATAAACGAAGCCAAGCTTGTATTGGCGGATGCTGCCATTACATTACATCATAGTACTTATGAGGAAATGGTTGCTATCGCAAGGTTATTCGCAAGGCTGAAGAAAGTGCTTGTGTAAAACAGAATGTACAATAAAAAATAAAAAAAAACCGATAAAGAACTTCATAAATCACAATCGTGAGCTTTGCGGTGTCAATTAAATACCAACCCATATATAGCATACTATGTCAGCATTCAAAAAACTACGGCGTATCCCCAGTATCTTTTGAGCGCATGGATGTTTAATCCATAAAAAGTTTGTCTTGGCCACGTGATACGCAATTTACTTCCTTCCGGTCATGCGCTAGTCCGAGAAAATGGAGTGCACTTTAACAATAGGGGTAATACAAATACAATAGGAGGGATTCTCAATTTGTAAAAGAGTTTTTAAGGAGTTTGGAAACACAGAGCAGACGCTTGTGCAGTTTTTTGCTGAACTTTGTGACTTTAAATGGCGGAGATGGAATCGAAGCGAGCGCATCTGCGCCAGCTTCTACAGACGCTCACAGAAAAGTACAGAGCGAAGATTGAGGTTATGACAGGGTTTTTAAAGCCCAAAGAAGGCGATATAACGTCTCGTGTAGCTATCATATGTGCGCCTGTTGTAGTGCAGATATCAAAAGGTACCAAGAGAAAAAAGAAAAAAAGAAAACGTTTCAAACGCACGTGATATGTTGTTAACTTGTTAAAAGAGATCGCTGTTGTTGTTAATGATGATTCTATGGAAATATTCGATAAAGTTGCTTTGGCTGTGTCTGAGAAGGAAGGAATAGTTGAAGGTGCGATTAGAGGTTAAAACAAACGAGAAATATTCTTCTTTTCGATAGAGTTAATCTAAAAATTTACGTTAGCTTTACTCCAAGTTTTATCAAAGATGGATCAACATTTGGACTACATCGCCGAAGAACTGAATAACATGCCCCTCAATTTTCTGGTGGGTTTGGGACATCGATTAAAGTCATGTTTTAAGGTCACGTGAATGTCTTTATGATACCGAAACAAAAACCGTTTTAACGCAAGTTCACGTGATAACGAAGGGTTAACTTTCTTTTTTAGAAAATTCTGGAAACAGAGACAAGATGCAGGCACATTATAGATGAAGCTGAGCCTACTGTTATGCCATTCGCTGGTTCTGCTTTGTTAGAGGATGAAAGTACGAATAGTAACTATCAAGAAGCGAAAGATCAACGACGTAAGAGCACTATGCATTTTGGTCTCCAGTCAGAAGATAAAGAAGAAAAAGAAGTACAAGAAACTTCAAAAATAATTAAATCACCAAAAAAAGAAAAAAAACATAAAACAAGACCACGATCGAGATCAAAAGGGAAGAAACATAAAACTAAGAAGCCAAGCCATTTAGACTCAATTCACGCTTCAAAAAAACCAAAGGTACAATAATGATAAATTCCACGTGGAAGAATTATGAAGCCTAACTTGAAGAATTTTTTCGTTTTTAGTTGTTTGATCAGCACACTTTTAACTTTTTTTCTAGCGGGTTAAAGGTCACGTGAAGGAAAGATCAAAGAGTGATGGTGATGGTGAATTAGAAAGGCTAGAAAAAGCTAATACTTGGAGCCGTAAAAAAGGTAGTGTTACGATAACTACAAAGAGAAAAAACAGTGTTCGCAGCCAGAGTTTAGACACCACAGTTCTCAAAATAAAAACAACTGGTACGCCTTTTCCTGCAATCCAATAATTGTTAACTGACCTGAAATAGATGAAATGAACTCGCCTCAAATACGTGTCAAAGCTGCTGTACCTACAAACAAAATATCAGAACTACCAGAAGAACTTAAAATGCATCTTTTAAAATCAAACGAAAAAATCACATTGTACATCAAAGGCACTAAACCCTTTTTAATTTTTTTTTCGCTTCAAATTACGCACAACCATGTTCTCAAAAAATATTAATTCGTTATTTGGTTTACAAAAAAATAGTGATAGAAGGGCGTAAGCTAAGCAAAAAACTTCCAAATCCGTTTGTCAGGATATTTATCGATGGAGAAAAGGTCTTCAGGACAATGGCGATTAAATCTAAGAATGGTGGCGCTCTATGGGTGCAAGAATTTTACACGTGCGTTATATTCGTTACTTGTAAATAAGTCACGTGATTTTATAATTCTTGACACGTTTTGCAGTGATCTTGATCCAAAGGCGAGCGAAATAACATTTAGAGTGTGCAGTCAATCTTCTTTCGGTAAAGGTAACACGACATTTATTAGAAATACTTGGTAATATTAATCAACGAGTCACTTAGGTCGTAGTCCAGCGATGTGTGAGAAAACTATCTTGGTACCAATATTAAGAGCAGCACGTAAGATTCAGGGATGGTTCGATCTTGAGAGAAAAGGAGGAGGTGTAAACACTATCGAAGAAGACGACAACACTACAGTAGGTAGTATAAGAATAAAATTGGAATATATTGTACGCACGGATGCATTAAGCTGATGGTAGTAATAACGAAGTATAGGTTACATGTATCCTTCCTGACACATACTATGACGGATTTTTTGATGTACATTGAAATTTGCAATTACTAGTTTTAGTTAATGGGCTTTTTAGGTGTGTTCCTCTTCCCCTTTCGTAGCCAACCTCCTTGATCAGTTATCCGGAGATGTATGGGAGAGAAAATCAGTATTGAGGTGCCTCATAGCTGCATTACATCACAAGAAAAAGGCCATTCCATTCATCAATATGCTTCTTAAAATTGAGATAGATAACACAAGTACGATAACAAACAAAATATTTGACCGTCTTACCCTTTTTTTTAAAGGAGAGTCTGCTGTCCTGTTTAGAAGTTCTACACTTGTCACACATTGTGTTGAGGGATACTTGAATCTTCTTGCAAATGAACTACTTCAAAAAGTGTTGAAACATCATATAGAAGAGTTGTACAAAGACGAGACATCACTAGAAGTACAAAAATCACGTGCTTGATTTTATGTTCTAATAATCTTTACAAAGCTCAATCCAATGCACTTGAATGGAGATGAAGGGAAAACTGAACGTCATGCAAAGAGACTTGGAGAACGCGTTGAAGCCATATGGAAGGATATTGCCGACAATTTTCATCTTGTTCCAGAGTATGTAAATGCTGTCATCATGTTGATATTAATACCCCATTCAATAAGGCCTATACAACGTATTTTTGAGTATATACGCTTGAAAGTATCAGAGCGATGGCCAGATGAGCCTTTGGCAAAGTATACAGGAGTCACAAGTTTTATATTTTTGCGATTTTTTAACTCGGCTTTGACAACGCCATACAGCCGTCTCTATGGTCTTGCAGAACGTGCGTAATATATCATCGCTGTTTATGTTAGTTGCTTATATTTCAAAATAGAGAAACCTTCTGATAACACAACACGTAACTTGACGCTTATATCTAAGGTTATGATGTCTATTGCAAACTTTAGAAAGTTTGGAAGAAAAGAGGACTTTTTGATGGTAATGAATCCAGTCGTTGAGAAGATTAACGATGCCATGACATCATACATTGACCAAATATCTGTACGACTATTTCAAAATTAGTATCTTACATTGACAACCTTTTTTAGGACCCTACAAATAGTACACAAGCCCACGTGATTCCTTCAAAACATAACGTTTTTTTTTAGTTTCAACTCTTTCACCTGAGCGTCTCAGCTTGATTTGGGAAAAGTACAAAACAGGTGAAACACAAAAGGTTACTGTTCGAGGAGAGACAATGGAATATCCAGAGGCAATGGCACAAGTTGTTGGTGTAATTATGAAACATCTTGATAAGATAAATGAAATGCCAGTTGTACGTTTCATCAAAAACCTCTAACCTATCACGTGATCTGACTAAAATTCTTAAATTTAGACTCCCGAGCTTACTGAGCTACTTGAAGTTGTGAAACCATTGCAAATTGTAGACAAACGAAGTTCTAAATTAGATACAAAGAGGGTCAGGTAAGAGAACAAAAAACGCGCTTATTCCATCGTTTCTCATGTTTTATTTTTAAGCGGACCAAGCACGCCTTTAACACCTTTGAGATCTCCTACTGTAGCACCAGGGACTCCTTGGTATGGCTAATACCACAGGCCAAAAGAAAATGTAATTTTAAAACAACAAAGTGCTTTGAGTTATCACTTGTAAGCGCTTAGAAATTTTTTTTGTGGATTTATTTGATCTATTTTAATCCAAAGCCTGAACAGTTTTGTATTGCAACTGTTAGTTTTTCTTTCATTTTTTCTTTGCTGCTATATTCTGGTAATATTAAATGATTATAACATGTAACAGCTGTTGGAAGCCTAACAAGCTCGTTAGTAAACCAAAATAACAACCAAAAAAAAAAAATAGTGCATACCTATCTGAGTCAGGTCCAGCGCGTTGTATATAGAACGGAATGGATGATATACCCATGATAGGAATTCTATTTGATGAGTTAGTAATACGTTACTATTTAAAATAGAGAGCCATTACCTATCAGAGCCAGTGGTGAATAGCAAAAAGTTTCTTAACTCTGCTGGTGAAAAATTTCGTAGAATCTCCCAAAACATCTTAATGGCGCTGCTACTTTTACTGTATCCTCCCTATTTACAGAATTCATATTGTTTCTATTAGGTGAGATCATTGGCGTACGTCATACTTGGCACATCTTTCCATTTCGTTAACATCAATCTCGGCGGTGCGATCTCCACAAACGCACAAATCTAATTCTTCAGGTCGGAACATCTAGTGATTAATTATTCTGTGACCTGCAACTTCTTTTTGTAACTCACGTTAAAAGGCTCTCCACCAACAACTTGTGTGAATCCTTGCGCAAAGGCGGTGAATTGTTTGTTGATGTGGTCATTAAGAAGCCACTTTGTGTACAGATCAACAAATTCTAAGAAAAAAACAAGAAATTAGCTCTTTACAAAACTCAGTCAATAATCGTACCTTGACGGTTTGCATTAGTGACTGGTATTTCTTTACCATTTGGTTTTAATTCGTAAAATCCGGATTCTCCAAAGAGACCTGTGTACTCTGCACTAAAGAAGAAAAAAAACACGTGAACAATTTTTTTTTTGAAAGAAAAAAACATACCAGAAGTCAATGCCGAACACATCTTCCACATCGTCCCCAGGGTATTCCAAAAGTTTCTTAAGACTATTACCAATTACCTAAGATCGAAACAGTTAACAAAAAAAGCAAATCAGAGAAAAATCAGTACCGGAAAGGTTGCAAGCAAATCTTGGAATTTCAATGGTATATTAAGAAGTTTCTTGTAAATAGCAAGTGGGAAATTAACGTTTATAATGACACCATTGTATATAGCAAGACCAATAACCATCCCAATCAGTCTAAACTCAACATCTGTTTCCAAAGAGTTCGCGTTTATCCTACAACCACAATTAGTAAAAAAAATGGCTTCGAAACGTGGTGTTGATGCTATAACTTCGTACCATTGGCGTTGTGTTTCTTTGATGTCGATGAACATTCCTGAGAGAGGATAAGAATAAGAAATCAAGACAATAGCATACCAAACTTTGGGTCAAAAAGTTGTTGTGTGACGAGCTGGAAAAACTCTTTTGCAAGTCCACCTTCGTCTACTCCTTCTTCTCCAGTGAAACTAACTTTAAGTTGTTTTTTTAGATCATTTGGTCCAAGAGATGCCAACTAACAGGATATCAATACAATTCAAGGTAGGTGACTTTAGTATGCGTACCATGTTGAGTGTGTCTTGAATAATATGATCCCTTCGCACGGAAAATACTAGGAAAGGATTCTGAACAAATCCTGAGCGAATAGCATCATGTATAGTGTTCTAGCAATCACAATTTTAAGCACGTGTAAGTGAGGTTGTTTATTTCCGTACTTGTATTTGGAGTTTCATTTGTTCTGCGGCGTCGTACCGTAGAATCTCCGTTTTAGCGACAGGGGTAAGCAAAAATGGGTATCTCAGAAGAGAAAAGACGTTTTTAGAACTACATAAAAGAATAAGTCCTCAAGCAAGCTTCAAAACAATATGTACCCTCGCCAGCGGTTATATTCCTTTGCCATACTCTCCTTGTCCTTTAGAACTGCGTCTTTATCATAACGTTAGAGAAGTAGTTACAGCTGTAATAATGTATACCTATTGATATGCAATAGAACTTGTAGTAAGGCACAATATGCATCTCTTCGTTAATATTATCTAAATTGGAAAAAAAGTTAACACAAAAATAGAAAAGTTTCAATGGGGCAAACGTACACAAGTCTTGAAGGATGTAAGTTGTAGATACGACAGGCTCATCAATGTTCATAGATAATAGCAACGATAAAAATCTGGTAAATATATATACAAGCCGAATAAAGTATTCAGATGTCATGCTAACAAAATAGTTAAAGCAAAAAGATAGCTTCCACTTCCACTTACTTTTTCCATGACGTGTGCAACACAGTTTTGACTGATTGTGGCATATTCATTAGCGATCGTACAAGTTTTGTTAGTACTGTCAGATTATGCCTGCTTGGCTCCAAGAGCATAGGGTACTATCAAGTAAATTACAAAGCAAGTGTTTAACGCTATAATTACCTCAAGAATTATCAAATACATACGGAGCTGTTCTGCGCTCCTAATCTTCCTACCAGGCAGATTGTTTAGGCACTTTGAGATTGCATTGTTTATAACATTAACAATGCCTGTGCTTGACTGCACATTAAGTATCTGTATGAAACTACTGCGCACATCGGAGATTGACACTTTTTTTAACAAAATTAGCGCTGCGAGTTTAAACAATCCATCAAATTGATGTACCTTTTGTAGTTGCACTGTCTTTAGTAATAAAACTACTATTGAGGGTATTTGGATGGGAAAAAACAAGATCTAACGTCCTCTCCAGGTTACTTGTGCCTGTACCCTGTTTCAACAATAATAAGCACAAAGGAACACTTTAAAATAGATATTGAGTTGGCGTACATTGTTATTTTTATAGTCTGCAACGAGCTCTTGGATCAAAGGTAAAGTTAAATGAGCTATAGGGAATGGTTGTTCTTGTATTACATGGTCTAGTACCAAGCATTAATAAGAGTTGCACCAACATACTTAAGAACCATCAAGTAATTACCTGAGCTTAAAACTAGAGTAAATTCTCCTCCACAAACAGGTAGGTAATCTGTATTACTCCTCATTCCTTCAAGTTCTGTAGGCTAGTATAGGTTAGCTTGGTTTTGTTGGTTCATCCAAATCAAGTACCTCTGGGTTTTTGGAGAGACTCCTGCCAATGCCTAACTAAAACAAAGTGAGATTACATTAGCTAATATCCTCTTACCTGTCCAGAAGATCCACAACCAAAAGTATAGACTTTAGACATTGGTAATCCTTCATAAAAGATAAGCAAAAACTAAGAATGTAAAGCCGAAAGTAGTTACCTGCTTCATCGGTATCTTTTGTGATTACTATAGTGTGACGTCTACCACATGCAACGCGTGTTGCTCTTTTAAGCCCGGAGACACGAGTGGGAAATCGTAGGTGTTCAAGTTTCTTTGTTCCACATTGACCAAAAGTTCCTGCACCGACAGTGTAAACATCACCACTAGCTACAACGCAATGTCAGTACTAAATTGAATTTGGAACATAATATTACCCGTAACAACGGCAGTGTGGTGAGCACCACAAGCGAAGCTTTTTATTGGCATTCCTTTAAAAGCAGATATATAAGTTGGCTCCAATCGATTGGCAGTATCTCCAAATCCAAGCTGTCCGAACTGTTCAAAGTGTTAACTAAGACATCCTTAATTTGAAGTACCTCGTTGCTTCCAAAGCCATACAAGTTACCGGATACTATACACAGTTAATGACTTCAAGTAGCTGTATAATTCCTCACCTGTGCGGACTATTGTGTGTGATTCACCAGCTTGCATGTCTACTACTGGTAATATAAGTAGACCTTCAACTGCTGTAGGCCATCTCCTGACTCCTTTATCACTATTTACAATATTAATTGTAAATCTAGACCAAATTTATTGTTACCCTTTGCCAAGCTGACCCTTGCTTCCATCTCCTTAAGGTTGGTTTAGATGAGCGTAATGTTACAACCTTGAGAAACGTACCAAAAACGAAAACGCAGCCAACACCTACAGTATAAGTGAGAAAATGACATAATACTTCAACAAGGTACTTACGATCTAAGGCTAGCGAGTGGTTGGCACCTGCAGCTATTTTCTTTATGCGATGCGTGTCAAATTCCTTTATAACCTTCGGTTTTTCTCTGGCTTCTAAATCACCGTGGCCTAGCTTAAAAAAAAATATATGAGAATCCATTAATCTTCCAAAATTGTAATGTCACTTCGGTCACGTGGTTTTGAAAATGTACTTTTAGCACTTACTTGGCCTCTATGATTTTTTCCGAATGACAAGACGCGACCAGAGGCTTCAGTTTCGTAAGTATAGGCACGTGATTTCGTAAATAGCGGTAAAAAAAATACGTGAAACGTACCAAGCAGAATCAATGTGTGAGCGTCTCCACAAGAAACTTGAGTTACCAGCAACGACTCCAAAGCAGGAATACGCTAGCAAAAATGTTAGAGGTGTTATTGCGGAGAAAGCGGCGGGCGTGGACTAGCAAGGATCGATTTTAGCTCCACGGCTTTAATATGTTGTTTTACAACGTCCACTATACTTTAACGTGCCTGTGGAGACATGAGGCGTTGATAGCGTCCTGTCTAGTGATAATCAGTTACATTAGTCCGTTTAAAAAAGAAAATTGTTTTAAAATGCCTGGTTATGCTCATTTGATCCCCAACTGTACGTTTGTCCATCCTCTGAGGAATTCGTAAGTTTTTTAAAATGAAATTCGTGTATTCACCTGTTACGACGCAAGTATGCCTAGAACCGCACGAAAACTGAGCTGGAGTTACATTTTGAAGCTTTTTCAGGATTTTAGGCGCAAAAACGTTTTCATCGCCGCCTACACCAAAGTACGACCCAAACCCAATCATAGAAGAGCTTTTAGATGCCATTTTCCTTCTCTTGACCTGAAATTAGTCAGTTTTTGTTTACGACACTTTACGAACTGCTCTTTCAATGGTGAATTGGGACATAAACTAGTTCTTAAGTGTTGAAGCTTCCACAAACGTCAACTTTTTTCAATTCTCTGACAGGCATCCTAGCACCAACAACGACGCTTGTAACAGGTGGTTAGTAATAAAATGAGGCGTTTTGAGCTATGGCCGCACCGTCATAATCAGTTTGTGTGTGATGGACGTTACATAACGGGACCGTGCGTCATTATTGTATAAACAGTATAATCACGCGCCTTAGCGATCATGGGCCATTTTACTCAGCAATTTGTCTCATTACTATACCAGGGCTGTTGTTCCTCGCCACAACGTGGGTAATTACTTGCTAAGCTCGGAAACTAACCCCAGCACCCAAGAGGTCGCGAATTATGGACATTAGCCTCACCCTTAATTACTTTACTTTCATTCTACACATTGGCATTCAGCTTAGCGTCACTGGCTGCTGCAGCGTAAGAGTTTTCTTGTTAACCTTTTAAGCACGTTTTGATTGATCCAAAACAGATACACAGACCCAGGAATTATCCCACGTGATAACAAAGCTGAAGACATTACATTAATAAAAGACATGGAAAGAGAAATTGTAGTGGCTGGTCAACTCATCAAACAGCGCTGGTGCAAGACATGTCATATTTGGAGACCACCCAGGTACATCTTGACATAATTCGTATTTAATATACCCTTGGTAACATAACTCTTAGGTCATCACATTGCTCTACATGTGATAATTGTATTTTGGAGTTTGATCATCACTGTCCTTGGGTTGGCAATTGTGTTGGTACGCTTCCATTTTACAAAGTTGTAGGTGTAATCTAGTAACCGTTGCTTAGGTAAACGTAACTACCGCTATTTTTTGGCGTTTGTGGGAAGCTGTACATGGAACGCAGCATTTTGTAAGAATTTGTGTTTCGATTTCATAACTTTGGAGTAAATCTACACATACTCACCTTGATGTAGTTTTTGGCTGTTGTATTTTGTACGGGTTCTTGAAAGTAAAAGAATTAAAGCAACATGGAACCACAGAGTACGCACTTTTTCTCATAAAGTTATTAACAAAACCCTGACACAATTTTACTCTAGCGTCATTGGTATACTAAAATCAGGTATGGCGCTCAACAACACCCTTTGTTACTAACCACGTGACAACAAGGAGTTACACCAATTGTTACATGTGTTCTATTACTTTACTCATTTATTATTGCTTGGTATGTGACTTAGAGCGAATAGCTGTACTTGTTACACTCAGCCAAGTGCCACCAGTGTAACAATCATCACAGTTTGTTTAATTCATTTATAGGACGCTTGTTGGACTTCTTGGATATAACGTGTACTTGATTTCGAGAGGTCAAACTACATACGAGAATATGAGGTACAATTCTTTTTAGAATGTTGACTTAGGCATTCTAAAAAAATTTATTTAGAGGCCGACCTGCTGGTAGCGCTTCTCCTTTTTATGGTTCGTTTTGGTCATATGTATGTAGAACATGTTGCCTATCCAAATATCCTTCTGCACTTAGATTACGTGAAATTGTGACAGATATTGACGAATTAGAAATATAATCCATGGTCATATAATAATAAAACAGAAGTATCCCAATTTTGTGCGTCAAAGTCAACCAAATTATGTACTAGCCTAAGTAACACAATGCCAACAGTTGTGGCCATGTAGCCGCATGTTACAGTATAAAAATACGCCCGACACGCAAAATTGAGCTAATTTCAAACTATGCTGCACCTAAAGTGTTCCATTCGCCATTATGTGGTGGGTAAAACGGCATTAGAAGCTTTAGGGCAGAAAATGCGCATTAAGAGCTTGGATGAATGGTATGACGTCCAAGAACCCGCAATTGCGAACGTGTCGACTACATTGAGGCTGTTGAGGTGACTTACTACCTTTAATAGTAAAACTAAGCTTGTAAATAGATACCACTACGACGGTTCCTTATCAAAATGGCTTGAAGCAGCGTATCCACAATATCCATGGAATCGCTACAGTTTCAGGCACTACAACGCTATTTTAAAGTCGTGCTAATGGATGTCTTAGCCGAGCAGGTCATCGACAGTGGCAAGCCACTCATCACCAGACAGCTAAACTGAACGTAGTAGCAGAAGGACTCCAAGTGAAGGTACTTGACGACTGGTACAAGGTAGTAAACCAAGACGTTATAGACTGTGGCGCACGTGCCATCCTAAAGTATGGTTTTTGTCTTCAATCTCTCTAGTTTTAACCCCACACTTTAAGGAATTACTATAACAGCTCACTATCTTCGTGCCTTTCTACGTTGTACCCAAATCACAACTGGAACGCATTGAGTTTCAAGTACACATTTCATTTAGAATACTAGTCGACGTTGAAGCTGATTGGCAATCTAGGTTTGCACCAAGGAACTACTGGAAGGACAAAACCCGTCAATTTGCTTTTTTAAAGGAGCTAGAAGATAGTCACAGTATAAAAAGCCATGAAGATTGGTACAATATTTTGGAGCCTCCATTGAGTGATGCAATAACTAACAAAAATGTATTAATAGGTATCGTGTATCAATTGAGCAGCTATCGTCAAGAGCTGGATATGGTTTTATTAAACTATGGCCTCAAGTGCTCGCTGTGCACAATCCATCGTTCGAGTGGGATTGGACCAAGTTTAGTACCTGGTATAAAAAACTATCTAGGCAAAGGTATACATTTTTTATTCCTACAAAGTGTTTTAAAATACTACCAGGTGGCTACGTACATGTGCTAGGTCTACGTTCAACGTTATAAGTTAAAGGTTATCATTATCTGGAAGACACATCTCGTTTGTCGTGGTGTGACCAGTTTGCTTCACAGTACTTGAGCCTCATGTGCCTTTGAATGGAGACATAGTGCTAGCTAGAATACACAAAATCGCGCAAGCTATGCAGAGGTTATTGCACTCCGCATAAGAATTTACCAAGTAGCATTAAAGGCAAAAAAAATCAAGGCCAACACGTGTTAGAACGAAAATTGGCGGTAAATTGAGTCAATAAAGTTAAAACAAACCCGCCATCATAAACCGCCACTTGCTTACCTTTAATCCATCAGCTGTGTAATGTGTACATTGCTGTTATTACCAAATGAGCTTCTAGTCGCGATAGCGCTAAGTTTGGATGAACAAGCGATCAAAGCGTTTAGAATTAGCTGTTACGCTACCAAAGACGTAGCATACGCGACTCCGATAGGCAAGGTACGTTTTAGGTGGATTATCATCTATCCCTTCTGCTAACAACGCAAAGGTTGTCAGTTACGTATGCCCAACGCGTTATATCATTAAACATCCACACGTTCATCCAAATACACCGAAAACAGAATATGCTACATCATTCGTTACTGCAGCATGTGCTGGGCCATCAGATAAAGTAAGGGAATTACCAATACGAAATTTTTTAAATCACGTGCAAGTTATCTTGTCTTTTTTTTCACAGTTTATTTTAGGTATATGTCATTATTAAAGGTACTGGCGCCTACGAACTAGACATGGATACAGGTGAAATAAAGCCTGCTGAGGGATATGGATTGTTCAAAGACAGAGCGACTTTACAATATTTAATGTATGCACCCAAATCTAAAAAGATGATAGCTACAAGTGGTACACGAAAGGTTTTGGAACTGATGCCCAACACCAAACAGCCAATAATGAAACGCTGTTTTAGTACGTGTATTTGTTTGTAACGCTTGAATACAATTAACCTATATTAGGATGTAAAGGCATTTGTTTAGATAAGGACAGTGAAGAGGTGATTTCAATCAGTTCACGAGAAATTGTAAAGATTGGAAATGAAGACAAACATACAGTGCTTAGTAAGATCCCTAATCTAATTCACTATTCCGTTTATGCTTCGTCTCGATACTATAATGGTTTGTATGTCACACGTGGTAAACCAGTAAAGGTGTTTCTGCTTAAAGACAAATGCATTACACCGCTAGAAGCAACTACTGAGGAAAACATTGGAAAGATAAAGGCAATGGCAGTTGACGACAATAATATGCTCTACATCCTCACTGAAAACGTAGAAGCGCAAGAATTACTATTGTTAAGTGCATTGGAGGATCATTAGTACAGATGAGGCTGTCCGAGCCGTTGACTGGGTACTTACTTGGATACAAACAAAAATTGTTTTGGGTTGGAAAATTTTTATTGGTGAGCTATGTTGCAGATGTAACAGCAGAATTAAAAGCAAACCTGATTTCTGTACGTTTACCTTGACAACCTGAATGCTTCTTCCATGGAGATGATATAAAGCATATATAATGTTTATACATAAACTTCCACGGAGGCATCTCTCAGCGATTGGATACAGCATCTGTCACATTATCACAATAAAAAAGGGGTAACGCTGTCAAGATTTTTATGTTTGAGTGCTTCTATGCCTTCATCTATAACATTTACAATCTATACTTTTTCTAATATCACGAACATTTTCTAACGCTTTGAACAGTAACTGAATCGCCACCAATGCTTGTACAATATATAGATTTCAATTAATCCCTGAAGCTGTCACATTTGGGCAACAGTAAGATGAAACACCTTTCAACATCTTCACAACGACATCTGAAACTGAAGTCTCACTAATGCTCAAGGATCACCACTACGTTTTTGCTGTGATTTGATTTCGCATAAAAAGCTGTTCACCTTGTTTCTGTGTTGTTATTTAAATAAGTTTCACTGAAAATAGTCTTCCACGTACTTGCAATTTTTATTTATTTTTCGCCCTTATTATAGTTTGGCCGCAGTTTTGACTTTTAGATTACAAACAACAATCGGCATAACCTTTTTCGTAGAAATAACATTTCAAATTACAATTGTACATTTCTATGAAAAAAGTCGTTTCAGACCAAACGAAATCTTGGTATCAAAATTTCATCGAAAAAACGTTTCAGTACCTCCTGACTTTTAAAATCAAAAAACTAAAAACCAACAAAGCAAGCACCATGTCAGCTTCTCTACAATGCTTGCTGTTTTGCATATTACTCTACGCTCCCTTAACACTTGCCGAAACAAAACTAGAATCAGAAGCAAAAGCAGACGTACGCAACTGTCAAAAACTCGAACACAAAAAAACCCGAGTACTAACACTAATACAGCCTGTCTACTTTAAAAACTGCGTCTGGGCATATATCATCCCAAATCCAGGTCTAGTTTCCGGTAACCGCATCTGTTACATCTCCACGACACCGTACGCCGGCAGGCAAACCATTACCGTTCCGTTCCCTGATGACTACACTGTTACGGGGTGGGGTGCAAAGGATTGTAACAAAGATTGCTACTACCAAAAAATGAAAGGAGGCGTACAACCGTACAACGAGAAACCTCCCAATACCGTGACTCTTGATGGATCCCATTATGGTAAAGGTGCATGTTGTATCTACCATGGCATCTCCGGAATGGATGGCACTTCTTCAAACTACTCATCGAGTTCTGTATGCCCTGAAGCCGACTCTGGTTGGGAACTGGTTGGTCAATACCTGGTACAAAGGGTTGGCGAATGTGGGTTTCCTTTTTATAGGGGTATTGTAAACTACGACCTTCCAGGATCTGACAATCAACAAGAAAATGAAAACGAAAAAAAACAAGACCTTTTTATGGAATCATCAGAAAACAAAAAGAAAATGAAACGGAACATGACTGCACCCAAGGTGACCCTCCTTGCTTTAACCACCATGATACTTTTGGATATAGCAGATTTATGCTCAACTGGTGCGAGAACTGCACTGGTGGTACCCCAGAAGATCAATTTACATCGGAATATGCGGAGAAGGTAGCACAACATCTAGATGAAGCTTGGAATGTTTATGCCGAGTGGTTCACTGCACGTAAAATGCCTTTTAACGATGAGAATTCCAAATGCCAAGTTAACATTTATGCAATGGATCCAAAATTGCTGGGTTCTTCGCCTAGCGACGGCCCAATGAAATTGAATTCTGAGGGTATGAGCAATGATTTGAAAGCTCGCGAAGCAACGGCTCACGAATTGTTTCACTACGTACAATACAACTTTGGTGCAGACAACTTAGACGGAGATGAATTCACCAAAGCAAAAATGTTTATCGAAAGCTCAGCCGCTTGGGCAGCGCTTGCTGTAACCGGTACGTGATGCTTGGCTTTTTCTTATTTTTTTCCAGCTCAGACTCTTATTTCTGTTTAGGCCTTGTACAAGGGGACAGGTGGACTTATGCTTTTGAAAACCCTACCGAGAGTCCTCTAGAGCCCACTTATAATAATAGATATTGCTTTGTACCTTTTTGGGTTGCTCTGGAGACACAGTACACCCCTTTGTCACCAAATAACAATGCCAATAGCGCTGCTGTATTCTGGCTCTTTTATGGATTATTGTCTCCAGAACGAAAAGCTTCGGCACAAGCTTTTGAAACTGTTCTATATTATCTAGTACAGAATATGATTGGCGTGGATTATGCTTCGTATCCATATATGCGCTCCAAAAATGGGTGGATGCACTTTTATAACCTTGCGAAATGGAATGGTGATTTATGGAGAACAGAAAGAAGGCAATATTGTGGGAGCGGCCAGGCAAAGTATTCCAACTTGGAAGGCATAAACGGACAAAAGGTCGACGCTGTACCCCTAAAGGACGTTCAAACGTATACGGTTGACAAGATTGGGACCTACGACATGGATAATGTTGAGATTAAAAGAGGAGGTGCTTTTACAATGCACATTACTGTTGATGAAAAGCTGGGTGGGTGCAATGCCAACTCGCAAAGGGTATGTATGCAAGTTGAAGTTATTGGCGATATGATTTTTTACGTGTCAACAAAGCCGGTTCCTGATCTTCGCACAGGGTTCGTCTCACACACATTTCTTTTTTCAAAATTGCTAAATTATTGTTTTCTTTCAGGGCTGACAACACTGTCTATTACTTCAATTACAAAGCATACAAGTACAACTACGATGGCAGAATTGATCTATATTCATCGCATCCCGAACTAGACGTCAAAGTGATAGCAACTGCATTCGAGGGAGGTCTGATTAAAGGAAAAATCAACGTTTACAACGTTGCCTGTTCCTCTTCTTGCTTCCTTGAGGGAGAACAACAAGCTGACAGCATAGATACTAAACTTGGCGTACAAGCTAATGACACTGACTGTATGTTACAGTTGGCAAAGCTGGACCTTGGTACTTTTCAAACCAAGGACGGTGATGGAGAATTTCTTGTTGAAGAGTTGTAAGTTTATATTTCAAATAAAAACAGATTGTTTTCCAAACTGTTTTGCTTTATCTCATTGTCCTGTGAGCGCAACTTTTCCACTCCTAGGTACATAGCGGGATATAGAATTCGAAAACTACCCAGCGTCAGCTATGCACTTCTTCACGCCAGCATTTCGAGAAAACAAAACCATGGTACACCTGTCACATTGTTACATCCACAGGTCAATATCTCTAAGTGATTGTACAGCATCGTCTCTAACAAATTTGTATCGGTTTGACACCTTCCTTTATCTATACCTATACCTACATGCTCTAATGTCAATGCACGCCTTTCAGTGATCTGAGGCCTTCATCAAACTGTTGTCACAACTGAGATCAATAGTATGAACACCAACGAAACTCATGATTTGTGGTTAAAAGTGAGTGTAGTTGCTCAATCCTGATTTCAATTTAATAGGATCAGCACTTTGTGATAGTATACAAAGAGTTGTTATAATGAAATTGATGTACACCTTTTATATTCTACATAACATTGCATCTACGTGTATTTGTAGGTTGTTGATTTTTAGCGCTGTAGACACCACTAAACATTAAACCAGCCATTGAAGCTTCCCTGATAACTATATATCACAATTAGACTCAAAAATACTATGTCAACTTTTAATCCTCACCATCTTCTACTCCACTACCTGATAAGGAACTGACTTCAACATAGCTATGTGCCTATTAAAAAAAATAAGAAGACGGAAACTGCAACAAAAAAAAACCAAAATATAAGCTTGTACATTGATTGCTATTGCCAGCTCAATTCCTTGTTCTGTAGTCATTCCTTTTTGAGTTTTATCTCTTATATCTACTTTAGTACCAACCAATATTACAGGCACATTTGGACAATTATGGTCTGCTTCAGGAGTAAACTTACAAAAAGAGTCAGTTTGACACTGTTTTAAAAACTATACACAGTTTATATTATAGCAACCGTTGCCTAGTACCCTGTATTTGACATCATTATTAACACTTCCTTCATCAACAAGACTGAAGCATAGTAGAAGTACATCCTAGAGAAAAACTAAAAGAAGCCATATATTGTAATGATCTAAAAAGCCGTTTTTTAACACCACTAGTTTAAATACGTACCGCTCCTATGTAGGTAATAACACGAAATCTGTCAAACATTTCACCTCTTGCAGTATCCCATAGGTCTGAATCAAATTAGTACAAGGTTGACTTGTTCGTTGAAACAAGAGTACTCTCCAAACCGCTCAATGTACGCACCCAATTTGATCTTACAACCAATGCACATGTCATGTTGTATACTAAATCTGTTAGTTGCAATAGATTGGTATTGCCAACTGACAAAAAACCATTTAACAAGCATGTGCGTACAACTTATTTTCGGCAACACGTGGAACATTTTTCGTTTGAAAGTGCTCTAAAAATGTAAAAAACGATTAAAACACCAGAACCACTTACTCCGACCACCTAACCGAAAAAACAGGCTAGTTTTTCCTATGGTAAATATTAAATTAACGTTTGGTACAAAAATGCACTTTCAAGGTAATTGTTGTATTGAACAGCGTATTTACACTTAAAATTAATTTATGTTGTGTATACCAACACCACCACCACCAATAATCACCAGTTTAACTTTAGGAAAGCTATCAGAGTCTTTTCTATGTTCAGAATCGTTTGCCATGCTTGGAGAAGCGAGAAAACGCTTGCTAAGTGCGATTTCAAATATTAAGGCACAAAACGTTACGTTCTTTGAATGAACACGTAAACATTACCAACGTACGTCCGTTAAATTACATTTCTGTACTTATCAGTTGCAGATTCTTCTCAAAACAATCAAATAGTTAGCAATGACAGTTTAAGGTTAATGTTGTTTCTAACAGGTATAATTTACTGTTAACACCAACGTCCCTCTCGTATTCTTGATGGAAAAGCATGGGTAAGGTCTAAAATGTGGTGGTAGCTATTGGTTCCTATTTGACAGCTCAGTTTGATTGCTCAGTTTGATTAATTACTGGATGATAAAAAATTTTATTACAATTCATCCTGCAGCATCTTTTGTAGTTTCCTACGTTTGACACGTATGCTGGGTCTATTTGAATCGCGTTTTGATTCTTCAAGAGGTCGCTTCTTCGCAAACCCAGCTACTTTTTGAAGTTTCTTCATTTTTGGATTTGTGGCGATACCTTCTTCCAATCCACGTTTTGCACGATTCAATGCACTAGCAAACTCGGTATCACCGACTTTAGATTTTATAAGTTCCATTGTTTGACCAGCTGTTTGCTTCATTTCTTTAGGCGCTTGCTTGTCTTGATATACGCGATAAATGGCGTTTGCTATGGTATCAACAAAATGTTTAACATGCTCCTCTTCCATCTGAGAAGCCATTGCAGCATAGAACATCAGAGATGCATTAATTTGATTAATACCTTGGCATGCCACAGATGAGTATGATTCAAAGGCGTAGGCAACAAAAGGAATTGGTGTTTTAGCTTTGCTTCTCAGTTGAGGAGGCAATTTCCTTTTGCCTAATCCACGCCATGAAGTGTACCCTCTCAATGATATGAATAAGATATTCTTCGTTATTTGTTGTAAGTGCTCTTCCTTTAAGTTTTCGCTTTGTAATTGCTTGAATGAAGATGCCATAATGTTGTAGTAAAAGCTCAAATCAAAGTTCATTAATCTCTTTGTTTGCTTGTTTAGAACACTGAATAACCTCGCTACTAATCTTGTTGCTGTTTGCCTAAACGTTCGCTTGGTGAGTATAACATGATTCCAAAGTTGAGGGTACCTTATCCATTGATGTGGGAAAACAAGAGCGTCTTCCAAAGATAGCGTTATTGGCTTCATCTCTTCCGAAAAATAAGAGACTTGGCTTGACTTCAACATCTCCTCTACAGCCAATAATGACAAGTATATTCGCTTCCATTCACCCTTTCCTTGCACTGCAACAACTGTTAGTTGGTTCTAAAATCACGTGGGATTGTACCAGTGCTTGGGGTTGCAGCTGCGCTGATATACGTTGAGAGATGAGACAATAGCGACGAGGAATGTTCTCTTAGCTTTGATTTCAATACTTTTGAAAACATTGCCACCAAACGTAGCGCTGTTAGTTCAAGTACGTCAGGCTCTGCATCACCGTTTTTGTCAACGCCACTAATAAAAGTTTAGCTTACAATGAAATACAGCGCTAATCCAATCGAAAAAACTTACTTTTGAGTATGGTTATGTAGCCACTTCGTAACAGTAGATAACAACCAATCACGTTTAGTCGCCCAACAGATCTCTAAATTCGAACTGCGTCAGATTTGAATTGAAGTTTTTTCAAAAAAAGAGCGTACCGATCAATCTTTCAAGCAATAGAGTGGCATACTTTCTGCATTCCGGATCAGTCTCATTTGCAAATGCAACAACTATTGGAAGGAACATAAAGCCTGAATAAGTTGACGCTATCTTATCATCAACAACGCCCAAAAAGGACCACAATGTATCCAAAAGTGTTCTTCTTCCTGAAGGCGTTGGATATTCCAAATTTGAAAGAAGGAAGTTTAAGTGCTTGACAAATCTCTTCTTCTCCATAGGGTACTCACATAAAAACATAATATACAATTGACGCGCAACATTACGCGTCTTATCATGAGTAGCATTAAGGATAAGATGTCCAATCTTGTCAATAGCATCATACAAACCAGGAGACATGAACCGGCCCGAAATTAACATCTAATGTGCGAACAAATGTGTCAGTACACAACCAACAAGCGCTTTTAAAATATTTTGGTAATGGCGTACTCTAAAAAACTCAAATGGTTTCGTGAGATCAACATTGTGATTCTCCATTAGATCAACACGGAAGTGATCGATCAATATGTCTATATCTTTTTCTGGAAGTTGCTTATGTCCTGTCTGTTTTAAGATATTTGTCAACACCTCCAAAGCAACATCGCCAGTGTTTGAGTGTAATTTGGAGCGCTACAAGGACATATGTTAGCGAGAAATCATCATTAGTGATATTGAGTGTTATGAGTACCCTTATAACTTGAATTAACTGTTCAAGTATAGCAGGCCTTAGCTTGGTTTGAGCCGGCGATCTTTTCGAGTGTGGAAAGTGCATCAAGCACAGCATAGCTTGCTTTTTAACACGTGCCACACGGTGGTGAAGCATTTGATGAAGCAGTGACACAAACTACATACTGCAGTCAGTAAATACAAAATAAGAGGTCCTCCCGTACAGGTTCAAGTAGCCCAAGGTTCTCCGTTGTTGGTTTGATCCTCTTGTGCTCCAAACAACGTCTTAAAAGTGACAACAAAGCTGAAAGCAAGTAATGTCGGTTATCCATATCCTCCGGTCGCACTTTCGGTCTGTCGGAGCCCATTAACTTGAACGTTTTCTCCTGCTATAAGCAAGAGTTTAGAATAAAACTTTTGAGGAAAAGAGAACGTTGACATACGCGCATGTGTCTGAATTGATCTTCTACTTCAGGCTTTTGCACTGGAACAACAGCTATGAGCTCTTCCATCTCTTTGTGTAGGAGTAGTAGCATGTCCCTCATAGTCATCGTTGTATTTGTGTACAACTCGCTAACAAAGCTGTATACACCACTAGAAAGTTGTCCACGCTTCTTTCCTTCAATAGGTTGATTGAAAGCTTCTTTAAATCGCGCGAGAATTGTTCTGACACTTCTAAAGAAGTCTATAGATGTAGCCAAGTACTTCATGCTATGTACACCTGTTACTTTGTGGCTATGATTGCGAGCCTCTGAATACGACGTACGTGTCTACAGTAGGTGTTGCTTTAGCCTCAGGTACTTTGGAAGTTATAGCAACAAGCTTCTTTTCGTCTGATACTTTACCAATCAAGTGTTCTATGCTGATATCCATCACATTATCAATGACCTCATCCACTACACCATGATTAAACACAGGAGGTCTGATACTCTTCAAGATATCACGAATAGCTACACCAAATACGTGGCGCTAAAGATTGCTGTAAGTCTCATGAGATATCTTAGTAAAATCGTAGTACCTTGAATCCGGCAGTCATGCGATCACTGAGCTCCTGTACAATGTATGATAACCACTCAGGTCCAATTTGTGTAGTGACTTCTACAAGAGTCTTGTTACCCCATGCTCGCATTTCCGCTTTGCGTGAAAGGAGTTGTTCAACAACCTCTAAAGAACTGTATAAGAACCAACATGCATTTTACTTGGTAAGAACTAAGACGTACTCGCAAACAGAACTCGGAACTGTGTTTGTTGCTGGCTTCTAGGACTCAAGCGAATCAATCTCACCAAAGCAACGATGGCTATGATACCAGAACCATCATCTGTCTTTGCACCAAGTGCAAACAACTTTGGCATAACTGATTTGAAAAGTAATACACGAGATTTTTCATCCAAAGATTTCGACTACAGCAATGTTAGCACCACACAATTTTAGACAGCCTTCTATTTTCACGTACGTCTAATCTCTCTATAATGGCAGCAGCTAAGCTCATACCACATGAGGCAGTCTCTTGTTTAAACGAGCGAAGTAGGTTGAGGATGGAATACTGTAACACTTCTTGTGGTAGGCTAGGTGTCATAGTACGCCACATATCCATCAACTTCTGAGTACAAGCTTCACGGCTCTCTTTACTATTGCGTTGCAGTAAGTACCAATAACAAGCTAAAGAAAGCAAAAGCGTACGGTTGTTTCAAGTACACTTCATATTGCATGCGTGTTAAAATAGGGAGAACCACTGACTTCATTGTGTGGGCTTCAATCTTGTTCTCAACAATTTTATCTGCAAGCTTGCCGAGTGCGATCAACTTATCTTCACTGGACTCGGTGGCAAGCGAACGAAAGAACATGCCAGGTTTGGGGCTCAGAATTTGTAGGTTTGGGTGGCTTTCAGGAAAGCGTGTTGTCAATAGATCAGCCAAAGTACAGACAGTCTTGCGCAATGTGTCTGACGTGCAGATTGCAAAGTTCAGAATTTTTTGATAAACAAAAGTACTGAGGACGTTGTGGTAATAATGCCGCGTCTTCTTTTCTTTGCTCTTGTCATATCCAGCTACGATGATGGACGAGAGAACTGTAGTGACCATTGCTTGTATATCAATGGTATCACTGTCAAGGTGTTCCATGAGGACATAGAACAGAGGAGCCAGCTGAAACCTGTCTAGTACTGCCCAATTAATACTTTTCATGGTTTTTAGTTGATCGAAAACAACTTGTTTAGATGGAGAACATAAATTTGTAACAGCAGACATCTATGGCAGTACATTAGGTGATGTTAGATAGACAAAAAAAAGGAATAAAAGACGTACAATATCCTTGTACTTTTGAGGATTTTTTGAACCAAGTTTAGAAAACACGTTGAGAATAGCATTTGTAAAACTGATGTCCTTTTTCATGTGAACAGCCAAGTACTTTGAAAGTACTGGAATACAATTCTCAGGGTTTTCAGCATACGGAAGTGTGAGTTGAAGGAGCTCAGCACAATCACGTTCGTATCCAGCAATCGCTAGTACTTGATTAGACCAAAAGAACACTCAACGTTAAACTATGCCGTACGATTGTCAAAAGGAACATCCATCAATTTCTTAAGCAATCCAAGTATGCCAGAAAAGACAAGCTTGCTCTCGCGCTCTGTCAGAAATTCAGTGAGAGACAGCAAGATACCAAGAGCTCTTAATCCAACCCTTCAAAAAACATAAGTAACTTTGATTTAGTATCTGTTGACGTACTTTGAAGGGAGAAGATAAGGGATGGTAGCTTTCACAATGTTGATTGCAACGTCCTGCAATACACTTTTAAACTTATTTTGTGTACTGTCAATATCCATGACAATACTGTTGTCCCTGATATCAAGTGGAGCATCCAATATAAACTCTGGAGCTGTCTTGCTAGCATCAGCCATGTTTGTCTGGAACCAAAATCTGATGTTCTGCTTGGACACGCCAAGCTGTACAAACCGTGCCATTGTATCAAAAGCGGCCATCAATAGATTATTTGTAGGGTTACCTGTCAACCATTAGGTTTATATTTTAAAGTGAACAAGCAACGAAAGAGGACGTACCAGCTTTGTGGTAAGCTGTGATAAAACGAGTGACAGCAATGACAATACGCGAATTACACATGCACAAGTGAGGAATATGTGTCATATGAAGCATGCTTTGAATGAGTTCCATACGTCCACCAATAGTGTCATTGTCAATACGATGTATACCAAACACACGTTCAGTTTCCAATTGACCAATCTTTGTAAGTAATTCAACAGTTTTTTTGTTGCTACAACTGAAACTTCTGTAGCTCCAAAGAAGTGTTGCAAGGCATTTATATGCGCTCTTTCGCACTATAGATCTCTCTTTATTGCTTCTTGGTGGATCATCACCCCATGTCAAGGCACTGGCAAGCACTGTAATCATTCTATCGACAGCAGGCATCAAACTTCAAAATAGAGTTAGGGCCGTCTACAAACAACTACAAAGCAGAGTACGTACGTGGCACCAAAAGTGCTGACAAGATTATCGCTTAACGTGAAGAAGTATCGAAAAGTTGGATACATGGCACGATGTACGCCTTTAATTGTGGGTTTCACGCTCTTCTTGGGCGAGAACTGTGACATAATGCGTTGAAAAAACGGTTTTTCAAGTTCAGATGCCTTACAGGTGCTCAAAGCACGTAACACAGCTAACACACCAGACTTATCGTTTCTTCTTTGTTTCTAAAGATAGTATAAGCAACGAAAGGTAAATTTTGAGATTGTAGTGTACAGGATTGAAGGAAGACACTAGTGGATAAACCAATGCCACAAGCGTTGCTAGCAGATCAGGTCGGTGAGCTTCAACGATATTGGTTGCTTCAGGAGACCAATCCCATCGTGAAATGGTAGCAGGAGCAGCTACTATCTCATCAAGAACCTCTTCGTAAGGAGCTAACCAAGGGAAATTGTACGCTTTGAGTGCTCTGTATGCGTGGTGGCTGACATTCTTGTTATTGCTTTGCAAATCCCTTTTGATAATTCAATTAGTTATAAAACAAGGTGTGCTTTAGAGTACCTTTTGATGGAGTCTAGTACTTCTTCATGCCATTTCAAGTTTTGAGGTTCTTGTATGTGTGCAATCATTGACATAACATTAGTTCGCACGCCAATGTCAGAACCAAATTCATCACGATCTATGTAAGAGCGCAAGAATAGAGTCTCACCCTCCTCTTCAAATAGGAGATTTGGTAGTTGGAGAATAAGCTGCCAAAGCATATCCAAAAAGCGACCTATTGCTGATGATCTATACTTGAGTGTAGCCTCTTCTATCAATTTCTCTTCAATAGATTGAAACGACCTCACTACAGTCGTAGGTTTGAGCGATTTCTCACGCGCTTTCATGAGTTCTATTTGCTTGTTCAGCCTCTTATCGCCACCTAAAGGAATCGTAAGTAAGAAGTACTTTCTTTAAAAAAAACGTGATCACGCACGTTTTCCTTTTTTGCCCTTCTTTTTGGGTGCAACTGTTTTCTTTTCGTTGGCTTTAGTTGGCTTCTTTTTAGCCACATATTTTTTTGATGGTTTAGGTTCTTCCTCTACTGCTTCTTGTTCTTCCATGACTGTGTCATGCTCTTCCTGCTGATCACTTGCATCTTTACCAGAGGTTCCAGCTTCTTCAGCTTCTTCAGCTTCCTTCAGTCAATCGTTAGTTATTTCTGAAAAATACAAACTGCAACAAACGCACCTGCTGTGCAAACCTCTCATTTCTGAACGTGGAGTTCATGAGTTTTCGTTTGACGTATGTCGTTTTGAAGAGTGGTAAAAATATAGCAGTGAACGGCTCGTAATGTTCCTCTGCAATAACACCCAATGCAGTACGCGCAGCGATATGCCAAGGCGTAAATGGGATATAAATAAATCCAAAGAGAACTCGTAATATAACACCAATCTCCATACTTGTGCTGGATACGCTCCTTGATAATTCTTGAAGCTTCTGAATGACACGCTGTCCAAGAGAGTGGCGAGGATCACGCGGTAACGCATCCAATTCTATAGCAGTATCCAAAATCGGTTGCAAGGTCGGATAAGCAGCTGTAAGAGACTGAAGAGCACCCATTCTGTAGTGGGAGTTCTTTACCATCAACAATTCATAAAATTTGTCTCGAATCATGTCAGGAAATCCAATTGATTTGCTTGGAGGTGCAATCGCTTTAACAAGCTTAGCAAAACCAAACACGATCGATGGATCAAAGATTTTAGCGTCAATATACCTTAATAAGAAATAAGCAACCTACTCAAAAGTACTTTGCATTTTATACACCAACGTACCTTTCCATTATTTGGTACATAGTTTCTTTCGGAAGGTGTGGGTATGAAGCGAGCGTTGTGATGAGTTTAGACAAGGCAACGTTGAGTAATCTTCCTCTGTCTTCTTGTGTGACTCTAAAGAAAAAAATAAATACAACGACCAATTTAAACTAACAATACTGAATCCACGTACGATTTGTATGCGGCTATTGCGCTTTCAAGAATTTCTGTAATCCACTTTGCCATTTTTTTTGCAGGGAGTTTAAGCGTCAAGTGTGGTATTGACTTGCAAATAACAGCTAAATCAATAAAAGTGTCGTTATCCTTTTCTGCGTCTCCTTCGAATGTAGCTTTAGACAACCGAGTCTTTATCCATCCTTCAACAACAGTTGGCGTGGAGATTGTGAATTCTGGGTTGGAGTCTGATAATGCTGTTAATGTTGCAACAAGCTCACGACATAAGTTTGAAGATATGCCACTTGTGAGACCGCATAGATAACCGTTGAACAACTCTAGGACATAAGCAGAGAAATCCTTATTGATAGGCGCGAGAACACGTGTTATCGTAAGTATAGATGGAATGTCAATATCAGAATCATATAATGCTAAACAAGGCGAGTGAGTGGTGACAACTCGATCATGTTAAATTTTTTTGGTTACCTTTAAGTGCTGTTCTAATAGAAACCATAACATTTCCGTCCATAGCACCTCTTCCTACTAACTCACACAATTTTGAAAAAATATCTGTAATGTGCTCTCTGATGGTAGGCGCTGTGTTGCACATTTTACCCATGTCTTTGCTTTTCAGAAGCTTGGCTAAAGCCCCTGCTACAGCATCAACTGTCCACCCTAGAAAATGAGGTGAGATGCAACAAAGGCATAAATCATGTGGGTACCGAAGACATCTTGATAATACGAGATGATGCGCAATACTATCTTGAGGTAGTGCTGTAAATATATTGCAGTATCTTTGCCACCGCTGCCTTTGCGCGCAAGAGGTTTGAGACCTTCATTTACCAATACATCCACAAGAGATTTACGGTCACCCTTTATAGTGTGAAACTGCAACTTGTCGAAGACATTGTCAATGATAGGTACGCTCCAATCTAAAACAACCCATTAAAATATGTACATGACCAATATTGCTACACATTTATGATACGTACCATATAGTGCTCTGTCTTGACCTGGATGAATGTGCAAATATTTTAAAAGAGCAGGCAGTATAGCTTTGCTCTTTGAATTTAAATTCTTTGCTACACCTCTCGCTGCATAAAACAAGATAAGCATGATTGTCTTTTGGTATCCGTTGACAGAGTAGATTTGCCACTTTTCTAACTCTTTTGGTTTCTTTAGCATCAACTTAATCATTTCATCCATGCGCTCTTCTGGAAGTTTCCTTACAAGAAAAGAAAAACTCTCAGCAACGAATTGACGAAGCCACCATTTTGAACTCTTGAGGTATCTTCTGTACATAACGAACACATCTTCAAAGTCCTCAACCAACTGCGCTTGCAAATATTTGAATATGTAAGTTATTGTAGTGAATAGAGACTCATTAGGCTCAGGTTTTGTCGCGTCTACAAGAGGATAGAGGCGCTTCATTACTTCTGGAAAATATGGATAAAAATCTGCTTGTAAGTCTCTTGCAAATGAGCCAAGAAGTCTCGCTATCAAATATTTGTCGTTGTGATGCCTGTGCTTGTAAATGCTGTCGAAAATGATTTTAATAATTTTGTCCTTGTTAACGATAACTTGTGGTAATGTAGCAACGTATGGTTGAAGCTCCTGCAAGCAGTGTTAGAAATGATGAGTGCCCTGAAATTTTTTTGTTCCCATGGTTGTTAAAAGTGAAATTTGTAAAATCTTTTGATTTGTTAGCCCTGTTATGGTCTTTGCGTTACAACGTACGTCTGCTACGCGTATAAACGCGTCACTTGCTAGGTCCGCAAAAAGTGGTAGATCTCTGTGTATATTACTCGTAATGCCATCAGGAGCCTCACGGAATACCCTATAACCAAATTTAACACCACTGATCTTTGTAATTTATTTTTGAAGATGCTAACAGTAGTTTTATGTGCTACTTGCGCGTAATATGGTATTAAGAAAGTTGAGAAAAATGTCATGAACCACTTTGCACGAAAAACAGAAAAACGCATAAAATCATGTAGTAGTACGCCCCGCACCTCTCTGTACGAAATATATCTACGTCAAGTCTTTCCACTCGTTCCACATGGGAGTTCTGATGCCGTTACAACCATAAAACTAATAGACTACGCACCTTGTTCGTGTTAATCGTACGTAAACGCTTGGACTGTGGGTTTGCCAAATCTTCGCTTTTTCGCTTCATTTTTGATTATAGCATAACACAACCAGTGCGTGTATGTTAAATTTACCGGTTTCTACTGTATTTCTTGTGCACCAAAAGTCAAATGTTGTACAACTCAAATTGTTCGGTTTTTTTTTGGGTTGACATACCACCATAGATTTGGCAATTAACACCCACTCTGGCAAGCCGATAGTTTACTATTCACCATGGTGTACAATAAACTGATAAATATAACGCTGGTGATTTTGATCGTACTTTTTGAAACTACACACTCCAAAGTCGCACAGGGCACACAATCTACGTCAATTCATCAATAACTCGTACATTAGGAGATTTAGACACCGACAGAGCGTTCCACTATCTCACCAAGTTCTGCTACGCGGCCCATCCACCAATACCAGCGTTTGAGTACACTATTTATCTCGCAAATAAATCTTCCGACCCAAGATTCGCTGTGTACACTGACAGCGCGTGGAAAGAGGTATACAAAAAGGATTCGACGTGCAATGAAAAGCTGACAAAGTGTACGACCTCATTTACTAGTGCCGAAACTTCAAACCTAAATTGCAAAACTATAACTTTCTTGTACTGACGTTATTATAGCCTTCTTCAACAAACCAATCATGTCAGGCATCGAAGAACGTATAGGAGGATTAGAGGAAGGACATGCCAAGTATTACTATTTTGCTGTGATCGATTGCAAGTCAGATACAGGTTCGAACCTTAAATTCGATTTTTTTTTTGAGAAATCCACAGTGCCATTATTTAACAATTTTCAAACAGGTATTGACCTTCATAATTATACAATACATATGACCAATCCTGGTGGGCCATGGGACACTGAGTTTTCGTATGATGAAGCCGGTAAACATATAAAAATTGACACGTGAAAATTGATAGTTTTGTGCTAGGCATGATTTACGTCTATCTCATATTCTGGCTAACTTATATGGTTGGTATTACAGTGCACGCGTACGGGGCATGGAAACTATATAAACTAGGAGCTTTTCACCCGGTAGGCAGTGATGCAGATCAACCCCTTGAGAATGAGTTTTATGTAATCTTACACTGCTGCTTAGATTGTAAAATTGCTCTCTACCGCACTGTTACTACAACAATTCTCACTACTTTGTCACTTTGTTCACTATGCTATATATGCCAGCAATGGTCAGGGTGCACCTGGTTTGAAAGGCTTTGGAGACTGTACGCTATTTTTTTTTACGTTACTAAGTATTTTGTTTACTTTGCTACAAAGTGTTACACATTGCAGCAATAATAGTGCTCATGTTTTTGTCTATCCTGATCGCCAAAGGTTGGGCAATAACATCCAACTACCTCACACAGCGCAATATCATTATAGTAGTCCTGGCTAACCTCGTGATTGCCTACCTGGCACTCTTTATTTGGGATGGCACGCACACTAAATTATAGAATTTTTTTTAATTCCGTTTTTTTTACTGAACATTGGGTGGCTAACATCATGGTATCTAGTTGTTGGAAGGGATCCAGCATCTACTATATATTTCTATGATAGCGTTCCTGGAATCATAGTCCTCATCCTCAGGTGCGCTTCTAATGCCACGTGCCATTATATAAAAAAGCAACAGTACTAAATCTTCGTTGATAGGGTGGCGACAATGGGTTGGTTCTTGTGGTGCATTTATCACACGTACAAACTTGAGAGTATCCCTGAAAAGAGAAGATTTTATATTTTCTTTACTGTTGGATTCTCTGTTTGGTACGAAGGAGCAGTAGCCTCATGTCTAAAAATATTTTGTAGGTATTTGTCTCTCATATTTTATGTGATACTCGCTGAAGCCATAAACTCTTCATTCCCAAAGAAAATTACAATGGTTGACTCATTGGTCATCTGCAGTAACACGTTGGTTCTAGGTTTCCTCAACTATTTGCTTTGGCCAACAAGGTAAAAAAACCACAAAAAATGTATCATATCACCTAATTTTTTTGTTAAGAGCTGAGCAGTATTTTTCCATCAAACCAATTAAAAACCTTCTTTCAGACGAAAGGCCAAGAAGCTATGGTGGACAAGATGGAGGGTCACTAATTTCTGACGACAACTTGTAGATATAAATAAATGTTCGTTTTGGTTTTTTTATTTTGTGCTTCATTCAACGTGAATCGATGCATCTCTCTGTGTTGTCTGTGATTCCCTTCCTTATACTTCAAAGTCTCCATTGAGTAGTGAATCAGCTATCCTATCTAGAACACCTGTTCCATTATCCCTTTTCCTGTCAGAACCTCTTCTGTTCTTTCGCTTTTCCTTTCGTTTATCTAACCTGTTGAGCTGGCTCTAAAATACCAGTTAGTATAAACAATAGTCATTGGTTTGCACGTGTACCCGCTTTTCGTCAGCTGATCGCTCCACCCTATACAAAATTTTGTTAATACCAGTATTGGACTATTGATAACGTACTTTGGCGAAGACTTTGAGCGTGATGCTTTAGCCTTATCCTTGGCTTCTTGTTTCAGCCTTTTGGCCTCAGCTAAGGCCCTTCTCTTATTTTGAACGCGGCATACCTACATAGACTTTGAGCACGGAATCATTTTGAGTTGTTGAAACCTTGAAGCTCTCTCCAAAATCCTGGTAAATCTTTAAAAAGTCAAGTAACTTGGTCGCAGGTTTAACACCAAAGTCTTTGAACACCTTTTTTTTGAGTGCATCAAGCTCGGTAAATTGGTCATAAATAAGTGTTATCTCCAAAGCAGCCTCGCTTGAGAAATCCTTTTGCAAATAATTAGATCATCTGATATCCAAGGCAAACGAGGGTGATAAAGCCGTTACTACCTCCATTATGTTTCTGTATTTATCAAATTCTTCTCCAACAGGATCACCATTCTCCACAAATTTGACCAACTCGCGGTGACGTTTTTTAAGGTCGAACACTTCAGAATTCATTTGATCAAAGTCAACTGTTGTAGAGTTAATTGTGTTAATATATCACCACAGTGTAAGGGATGGTGGTACCTTGCATTGCCTTGTCAAGCGATACGAAATCTTTTTGCCAGAGTAGAGCAACGCGATGCTTTTCTCTTAGGTAATCACATAGCAAGTGCAGTAGATTTACGTTAGATTGTGCTGAGGATCTTGCATCCTTGAATTTATTTAGTGAGTCTAGCTTGAAGCCATTTGCTCTTCCTCTTCTTGTCCCTGCATTTATGAAATTGCCAGTATGAAGGAGGACAGTAAACAAGTGTGCCAACCTCGAGCTTGACCGTATATTTGTCAATAGCGTGCTAAGTAGCGATACGTCCTATGTATTAGAGAGTGAGTCAAACCCAGCAAATACCGCCATCTATTTTGGGTACATTTTGTATTTTTGCGATTTTAAGAGCAAACTCTTTTTTAAATATGGAGGTTTCTAGCACCTTAGCCAACTTTGGTATCGTCACAATAACCATGCAGAAACGCTCTGCCTTCCCAAGTACAGTCTTATCACCTGTGTAGTTTAACAACATTTCTCGCTATCAGATCTGGTTAGTTCGACCATAGCAACTAAATCACAAAAAACAAATATACCTCTTCAGATGATGGTATGTAATTCAACAGCGCTTTCAATGCCTCTGGTTTTAATTTAGGATTGACATTAACTATAGCATCTCGCAATTGTTTATCGCTGCACTTGAACTGAGTACGTATTATCGCTATAAAAGTAATGTCAACAACACAACTTGGTTTTTAAAAACATGTGCCATTGACGCACCTATATTGTTGGCTCGCTTGGTGTCCAGAAGCTGTACAGTGGTAGGCGCCTTTTTGGATGATTGGACAATTGGCTTTTTGTCCTTCTTTTTGTGCATGAAGGCCTTCTCTAATATAGCTCTAAACTCTTCATCCAAAGCGTGCTTTTGTACATCCAATTCTAAATAAGTAATTATTACCTCCCATCCCGTCAATAGTTTGCGAACCTTTCCAAAAAACAGGTGTATTATTTGTGGGAACCTTTTGCCAAAAGAAAGGTCGTAATTTGACAGACGGCTTTATCTCTACAGGTCTGGCCACACGAGGCATACCAGGAGGAGGTGGTGGTCCGCCCATGCCTGGTGGTGGTGGTGGTCCAGGGGGAGCTCCTGGAGCTAGAGGAGGCGGGGGTGGGCCTGGCATGCCTGGGGGAGGTGGTGGTCCAGGTATTCCAGGAGGTGGCGGAGGCGGTGGAGGTGGGCCACCCATGCCGGGAGGTGGTGGTGGCGGGGGTGGGGCAGCTACAACAGGAGATGGGACTACGTCCTCCTCAACTAGGGATGCATCGTTGGATACTGAATCGGGAGGTAATGGTGCTGCTAGTTCTGGTGTATATGTTACAAACAGTCAATTAGTAACAACAAACGTACCCTTGAGCATCTCTAGCTCTATATGCATTTCCTCTACATCTATTCGCTTGACTTGTTCAACAGTTTCCGATCTGACAGCTCTTTGTACTGACATTTCAATACAATTCCACATTTGATCCCGTAAAGGACTCTTATTTGTTGGTATGAGCAAAAATTGCCGCAGGATATTAAGAAGGGAAGTTTCTATCGCAGATTAATATTAATGCCAACTTTTATATGTAGTAAGTGTACCGCTACCACAAGATTTGGACTGTTCCATTAAACGATCTAATATAGATTTATGATCTTCCAAATTGATACCATCGATAACTGACAACTCTTTAACCTTGTCTTTATCTCTTGAGCTAGATATAAGGTACACTTGAGTTTGTGTATGTAATAAAGGATCGGATTTGTCTTTAAATAGACTATCTACAATCCTACGTAATCCTTGTTTCTCCAAAAAACCTCTAAACTTGACACGGTCGCCTAGACCTTTAGTGCTTATAATAATAGCATTTAATAGTTGAAGGTATGCCCTTTGAAGAGACTTATCTGATCAGCATTAATTGAAACGACTGTGTTGTAAGTAAGTTACTTGCCTGTCTCGTTCTCTAGCGAATTTACTATTGATTCGAGCGTAGGTCCTTGCTCGTATTCGGCTAGAGTTTTGTTAGGCAACTGTAGGTCGCATATTTCTAAACGTGCATCGGACTACTTGGTATCCGTCTTGGTTATACATGACAAGTGTTGACATGAGTGTGACAAACTGCACTTTCATCAATAGGTTTTGAGATCTATCCACAAATGGTATCAAGTATTGAAGGATCTATAGCGCTATGTGAATACTTCAAACAGCATCAATAAAATACTCACATTGTCCTTGCTTTGCAGCAAAGTCTCGATGCCATTCTCGTTGTTTATCATTGCCTTGATACATTGCAGTGTCTGCAACTGACACATTACAACATCAAACTTTTTTGTCGGCTCTGATTCATACAATTCCAATATCTTGACCAAACTATTCATAGCACCTACAACGAACACGTGGTACTAAGCACCATTTCTTCAGTTTTGATTTCTACTCACCTTGATCGAAAAATTCTTGCAACCAAACTTTGTCTGATTCTTCTATGCGTTGGCGTATCTTCATCAGTTGAGTTAACCTCAGTTTCCGTGATACAGGTGGCCTACACCTCATTTAGATTGAGGTAAAATGTAAAAGATTGCTTTGTACAAAGCTTGTGATAAGATCTCAACACACGCTTCAGGTGTGTCATAAACGACCTCAGTCGCTCCCTAGGGAACATTTAATATTCATCAGTCACGTGGTGTTCAGTAGCGCCAATTACTACCATTTTAAAAGCACGTACGATAGACTTGCTTCTCATCGCCGCCAATTGTTTGACATTTACCAATCCCCAACGGGAATTCGAACGCCTACTCCAAGTGAGTACCTCGCTTCAGATTTCAAGCACCTACGTGAGTGGTTTGCCGTCTTTTTTCTCATCATCAGCCTCCTCACCCTCCTTTGGTGGCTTGTCTGTCTTTTTTCTGACAGCCTCTACAGCCTTTGACAAAGCCCTACCTCTGAGTCTACCATCATTGCAAGGGGCTTTACTATCGCCGACAGGTGATGCCTACAGATGTTTAGCGACATATTATACAATCGTATGTACCATTGCACCTTTCAACTGTTCAACTTCTTGGTTGGCTTTGCGCACATTATCCCAATCCATATCCTCTTTTTCTGAAACGTTAAACTAAAGTACTGGTTATTAATAGAGTGGAGGAAATTATTGCACAGAAAACACGTTTGTAAGAAATATTAGAAGGCGAACCTGTTGTACTGATGGGTCCTCCTGGTTTAGTGCATGTTTGTACCGACTCAAAAGAGCTTTCATACGCGTTAACTCGCGATCTTTGGAGCGTAGCCGAGCTTCTAGCGTATTTTTATCTTCAGAAAGTCGTAATATCTACCAGACCAAATAATGAGCGAAAGCGCCAATGTGATATGTGTACCTCCTCGTTTTTAGACTTTAGGGCATGGTCGTTAACTTGTTTTATAACCTCGTGAACACTGTCATCACCAACAGATGCGCCACCACCTTCTACTACATTTAAAAGCATGCGACCGCTATTTGCCGACCGTTTTAACAGCCGATCTGTAGGCGTTGAGGAATTCGATACGCCTAAGCTGGTAAGCCCACATAGTTCTGTTTTTATGCGCCATAACGTACCTTCACTCATTAGTACATCCTGATCGTTATTCTGTAGTGCTAAGTCAACTTAGCTGAATTTCGCAGGGTTTTTGGCTTTTTTTACACCACTCTCTACGTACAAACCAGCTGTTGTACCAATTATTTATAGCATTTTATCACCATTTTGTTTGGATGTCAGATAAAGACAGTGCTGGCTCGTTGGCACTTTTTAAGATAGGCGCCGCAGCGTTTATCGCGCTAATAGCATTTGTTGGTGGAGTGATACCTCTACGTAAGCAATCTCGCCAATTACTATCTCTTGGCAACGCCTTCTCTGGTGGTATTTTCCTGGCAGCAGGGCTTATGCATATGCTTGAAGAAGCGATACATGGATTTGAACAGCAAGGAGTTGATGCGTACGACGCGCTGATGTATGTCGCTCACGTTTTGTAGCTACTACGCTTATTTGTGTTGCATTGTGGGATTATTGCTTCCGTTATTTGTTGAGCGCGTGTTAATGAGCCCTGGCGAACATGGGCATTCGCACGGCGTGCAAGCAGTCATGGTTCACGATGAAGAAGATCAGATGTCACGCAAACGCCCTGCACAGCAACTCAATATGTATGTCCTCGCAACCCTCCTAGGCGTCCACTCTCTCATAGAAGGCACGTCTTTCCCGAGATTTGACACTCAATAGTGATCAAAAGCCTGGCGCTTACATACTACACAAGGACTTGCTGTTGGCGTTGAAGATACAGCAAATGAAACATCCGCAATTTTGATAGCTATTGTAGCGCACAAATTCTTCGCAGGTACGTGCTGGCACCTTACAACGGATGGCACTCACACGTACTGACATATATTTTATAGGCTTTGCTCTTGGTGTTTCTCTTGTTAAGGCAAATGTAGGCACCAAACAAATCCTGAAAGTAGTGTCAGTGTTTGCAGCAACGACACCGATTGGCATCCTTGTTGCAATGTTCTTTACGCACTTTGCATTTGGTACAGCCAACTCAATGATTGCTGAATCCATGAAAGCCGTTGCAGCTGGTACACCTTTTTTTTGCCATTTGCTTTTGAAGGTAAATTCCCCAGATCTTGACACATCTTTAGGCACATTTATTTATGTGGCTTTGGTTGAAGTAATCGTAGAAGAGTTTGGTGATGGTCACGATGCACACGATAAAAAACAACCAACACGTCGCGAGCGTTTCAAAAAATTTCTGATCCTTGTTCTCGGCATTGCTGTTATGCTTCTGGTATCCCACTTCCATGCGCATACACACGAAAGTCAGGAATTCACACAGCACGATCACAGCGCTCACAGCCATCACGCTATTGAAACCTAAAAATGTACAAAAAAAACCATCAAAATGACACTGGGAAACTGTTCATTCTGCATCAACTTGAGCTTAGTGCATTTCGTTACCATATTTGAGTATTCTTATTCACCCACCGAATAGTTTCGAGCTTATTGCAGCAACATTGCAAAAACCGCGTTTCGGGGTCAAGCGAGGTTATCTGAACACAAGACTTAGACCCAAATTTTTAAGACAATAAGAGATGAGGAGGAAGGGTCAGGTAACGATCCAGTTGGCGTTGAATGATCAAAAGAGGGTTGTACCGTTCCAACGTAATCCTTCGTACACAGAGCTGCATAACTATGCTAAAGCCTTGTATTCTGCATTCGCATTGAACGATTTCGTTTTTACGTACATAGACGAGGACGGGGATAGAATTGCAGTTACTTCAGATTTGTATGCGTTTCTATTTTAATACCGCGTGACACAATGTTGTAGGGAACTTGAAGAGAGCATCAGTCATTTAACGCGTCATGTGGCATCGAAAAATAAAATGGTAAACAACATGAACAACAAATCTCAATGGATGTTCCTGATGCTTACAAACTTTAGGTTGCCTTGCGAATTGCGCCTGTAGGCGATAGTGCGCCTCTGCCGGCCTGCGACGAGACCGAGTTGACATTTGAAGATTCAACAAACGAGCCAACAAATACGAACTATATGCAAGCACAAACAGCGTTTCTCAAGCAATTGGAGGTATTACAAAACCGGTGAATATAAATTCTTTTGCTGACCATATTGCCTACAGGCATACCTCAATACTACAGAACCGCCAATCACCAGGCTACAATTCAAACACCAAGTTGGTACGTATTTTCTTAGTGTAACAATCTAACATGTACATGTTTAGCCAACGCTATGGAAACCTGGCAACTGACACCAGATAGCTTGTTTGAGGACGTGAAAGAGCTGCTGGCAAATGGACCACTGGAGATTACCAACCCAAAAAGAGTAGCCAAGAGACTAAGAAGGCTGCGCAGGGGCTTGAGGAAGCACAGAGAAAGAGTAACTACCAGCGAGGAAGACGAAGAAATTCAACAGTTGATGGCCTCTTTCGAGGTGATGTACCCAGACTTTGCTGGTTCGTCCGGGATACCTAAAAAGTATAGTAAAGGAATCCACCAACTAAACGCAATGGGTTTCAGCGACAATCAACTGAACTTGGCTATGCTGCACAAGTATCGCCGCAATGTGCGCAAGGTAGTAAACGCGTACGTAGAAGAATGACAAGACTTTCTACACTGGAGCCACCACAATAAATTGTACATACCTTCACGCTTATGGCACGTGAGCATGTAAAATAAACAGCGCTACGAATGAATGATGGATACCGTTATTATTTTACATGTCCCGTGTAATTTTTTACCGTCAACAAGCCGGTACAAACTTTTAAAATGCTGTTAAGTGTTAGTTAACTGCTCTACGCTATTCACAGTGTCTGTAACTGGCAATGGATGTGAGTCAGAAGCGCGAACCTATTGGTGTGTTCGATTTGCGTATTGATAAGGTCAATGCCAACAAGAACATTGCTAAGGTTAGAATACGGCTAAATGAGGATCAACAGTGGAAAAAGCCGCTGAAAGCGTTTACTCAGGATAAAGAGCGTTGTTTTGGGTATGAAATACGTTATTGATACAGTTTTAACAGATGTAGGTTTGTTTACAAGCAACCCGTTTGCATAGAACTTTTTTTGTATTCACGTCGTACCAAAGGCCTATCGTCTACCCGTGCGTCACAAACACCTCTTTTTGAAACTAACAGTGAACGAAGGACCGCTCGTAATCGTAGATATCGAGCACAAATCCACCGACGACACCAAGGTACTACAGTGATAAAGAGACTTGCGTTAACGTATTTCAGTTGGAAGGAGGAGTGTTTACACTTGAAACAACAAAAGATGCAAAAGACATTGGTACTATGGTCCTGTCTTTGTACATCGCCTTCATAGACAACTTTTCGGTACTAGTTGTACAACATACAAATCAGGCACTTACCTTCAAATAGCCATCAATCGATTACTCCCTGCTTCCTAGTCTCGTAACAGTACAACAAATAGTTGATAGACCATGCATGTTACGCGTAATGGTATGCTGCTCTGGATCCACGGCACTAAAAACTACGCCATCCCATCGCTACACAATATTAAATAGCACACCAACCAACAACGTATTCCTAAACCAATTTTAGGGGTCACTGCCGCCTATCCCAATGCTAAAGATGTGCATGGAGATGGGAGTACGCCCAGAATTGTCAGAGACAGAAGATAGATTATGGTACATTTCTTTTGTTTCAATAGCACATCCCAACCAAAACCAGCTTTACTACAAACTGTTGTTAATTATTATGTCATAAATTTTTTTGGTTGAAACAAAACAAACAAACGTTGCTTTCTATTTTAGTAGTAATTCCCAATAGGGAAATTCTATTGCCTTCTTCTAGAGAAGTCAAACGATTATTTGTTTCTCTATTGCAGAAACTCAGTGGTCTCGGTTACGTAGTAACAGCAAACCCAGAGGCAAGTTTTAGTGAAGAGTGCCCAGAACATGCAACTACCATACTCTGTAATATTGGTGACAACATTAAAGCACTCGATCCCGTTAGGTACCATGTCCTCACACCCAGATACGTACATGTCATTAACCCTAATTGTAGGTACTTTATACTGTACCCTCCTGACAGTTCAAGTACTGAATACTTCATACACGTACGCTACCCCGTTATCTTGTTGTTCTTTGTTGACGTAACTAACCAAAACATTTGACAGACAAACGACGAATCGTGTGTGCGGTTCCTGTGTGGAAAGTTGGCGAAATTGTTTGAAGCCCGCACTGTCCGTGATGACAAGCAAAATCTGCTTGGCTACAAGTTCAAGCTGGTATGTAGCGTTTAAATGTTGCAATATCTAACATCTTGGGGCTTAGAATAAAGAGCTCTATTCGGATAGACCTGGTGGAAACTTAGTCTGGCGTGTGGCTATATTCAACAAGCTACAAAAAATTGGCTACATCTATCACACTGAGTATGTCATGAAGGGTTACAAGGTTTACTGAAAGCTAAACTTTTTTTTTTAATAGGTGTGGTAAAGGGAGCTTGTTTATCAAGCACAAAGACAGCAAAACGTTGGCAAGAGGCAATTATATGATTGTAAACCCTCTTAGCTTCCACAACGGTAAACTATATGTTGAAGTACAGGGTGCTGTGTACCAAGAAAAGTACTTTCAAACTGATAGGGACAACTTTCACGTATTTCAACGGGATACACAAGGCATTGCCTCAATGTATGTTACACTGAATAGTATAATGATAGTACACATTTTGACATTTCTGTTTAGAGGTTGCGAAATCACTAACCGCATAGACTTTTTGGACGTATTGCCTGTCATGTCTGGTAAGTCAGCACCGCACAAAACAAATAAGAACCTTGAACTAAATGTAATTTCTAGCAATGGGCTATAGACTGCGTGGTCCAACGGGCAAACACAGTCTCATATTTCAACGTGATAGCGCTCAAAGCGAGCGTTGCTCTTATGGAGCCATCACTCATCAACTCACAATGCCATCAAAAGGGAGAAGCATTGTAATGTGGTATGCCATTGTACGTGCGCCTCTTTAAATTTTTGGTTTTAATAGCAAGTTCTCAACGCATTGGGCTCATTTTTGTTTTAGGGATTTGAAAATTCAGGAGCTGTACCCCATGCTTGGGCAGATGCACTGAAAGTGCCAATTGCTGACGACTCAGGCAGTGTACACGGCAAACAAAGCTGGTAATTTGGTTTTCTTTGCTGTTGGACAAATATTGAGATTGTCTTCTTACCTCTCTTTTAGGTTCTTTGAGGATACATTCACTGCCACACAATTCAATGGACGTGTGCCACCAATGGTACCTTCAACACTTTTACTGATGAACGCGTGCCATCAACACTGTACGCATTTTTTAGATTGTATTTTTATTTCTGAACTGACAAATTGATTAGCAATGCATTTGGTATGGCGTTTCACTACAGAAATGTTGGGTACCAGCGGCTACGGTATGTTGTTCGAAAAATCTCCAAAAACACTACCTGGTGAGTTCTGGTATGTACTATACGATGAAGAGGACGAAGTAACCACCCTCCAGGTACCTCTTTTTTTTTTCTCGCCACAGTAGTAGGCCACGTTTTCGACTTAATTTTTACAATCGTGTAGAGTTTGGGTTTCGATGACGGTGTCATGGCTGCTATTGCAGATGAATTGGGTCGCATTCCGTATGAATTATGGGATATCGAAACCGTACTATCACGTGCGTGCGAGCATTAATCTTCTCAACAATTGTAGTTGTTTTCGAATCTAACTCTTTTTTTTTTTCCAGTTCCGGAGAATAGTCTCAACATTCAGCGTAATTATGGGTACGTCCTATTTCAAACATTTTAAGTGCTAATGAAGTTTGTGTAGTGCAATACGTGCGCACTTTGCAAGGGTAATGGGATTGCTGGTATGTTGGGGATGGTTTTATGTTGGAACGACGCCACATTTCACCAACAACAGGACTGTATATATTTTGTTCAAACCAAAGCAGGTATGGCATTGTAGTTGCGGATGTTTCGCACATGCACAAATCACGGGTTACTAACGGCTTCGTGTAGCAATTGGGGTATCCGTTCATGCGACCAGATGGCGTCCACAACTATGGCATGGACTTGCCGCCTAGCATACAACAGCACGTTGACAAAATGTTGAGTGATCCAGCACTACACCTATCAAGGAGTGAGTCCTCCCTGACCTAAAATTGTAACATGTCCACAACACTCACTTTCCACCCACTTGTACAAAAATAAAACCACTGAAGCTCATGAAAAAAAAATTGTTAACTGAATATCATCAAGCAATGGTCCACGCTAATACTCCACATTTTTGGTGTCGATAGGCAATGGCTGAAGTAACTGCAGTGAGCTGGAGCAAGCTAGAGCTACATGGATGCCAATTGTCAGGTTAAATAACTGATTTATTCTCTTTCTCGCGTAATAGTCGATAGGCATGCACGGACATGATTCAGTACGCAACGGGAACTTCTTATACATATTTGGAGGCGCAAGTCATGGCTGGGCTTCAAACAAGGTACCAGCTCGCCGTCCACCCTTTCCGAAGTACTAAAACACTACACCAAGTTTTATATGGTAGATCTAACAACTAATGCGTGCTCTATTGTGCCACCGAAAACAATTGAGCCAGTACCTTCCTCAGATCACTGTACAATGATCTATGATGGGCGTGTATATGTTCATGGCACGTTATAGTGTCCATACACTAAAACGTTAATACTTTTGGTAAAGGAGGGCGAGGACACGCCAATAGACGCGACGGTGTACACACTGGTATCCCCCAACGCATGTGCGCATCGTTATTTCATCTATTGGCACTGTAGCCGCTTACAGGTGCACTGAGCAGTTATGATCACGTCCGCATGTTCTGCTTGTCTACCATGGAATGGCAAATACCGGCCACGTGCGGCGAGGGACGTTTATCGCGAAAGGCACATCATTCCACAGTTTATAAAGACAGTACGACGAAACAGTTGCACCTGCATAGAAACTTACTCTGTTCCAATCAGTGCTTTGGGTGTTTGGCGGCTGGGATCACTCTGTACACTTCACTGATATGGCCGCGTTGCACCTTCAATGCGAGGAAGGAGGTACATTACAAGGCAGACGGACAAGTGTTGCTTACTGCAGCTGCTAGAATCTACATTGAGATGGGATGTTATCAAAACCAATGGTGCAGAGCCTGGTGGTCGCCGGGATCACTATATGGCACGTTATAAGCATAAATGGTATCTCTTTGGTGCGAACGATAGCAGTACGAACCACTTTTTAACAAAGAAGTCCAGGTGGGTGTGGTGGATACGACCTCAAATCAAACGCTTTTGTTTACGATACCAATGTCTACGTCTTTGACCTAGATACGCACACGTGGTCTCAGCTAAAAGGCACGGACAGAATCTTTTATGTTAAATTGTAGTCTTATCTTATTATATGTAGCATCCGGAAACGGCCCTTGTGGGCGGGAAGCGGGTATTTCATTCATTGCACGTGAGAGGTACTTTTGCGTGTGGGGAGGACACGCAGATCACGTGAACTACTACAATGATCTCTATGCCTTTGATATTGTTACACATGTTTGGCACAAGCTAGAGCAGAGCGGCGATGTACCAGAGCCACGTGCATGCGCCACGAGCACCTCTCTGTCTGATGATTGCCTCTTGGTACATTTTCTAAATAAAGGATTTGACACGAGGTAACAATCTCATTGCTACCGTAGGTAATTGGTGGATATGGCCCTAGAGGACATGAAGAAGGTATAGGAAGAGTACCTAGAGGCGCACCACTGGATCGCGACCCGTCATCTGACAAGTACAATCGCTACAACAGTATTCATAAATGTAAGATTGGTAATGCTCTCAACAACTTACCAAAAAATTAATAAGCGAAAAAAAAAAAGTGACCAATAGAGATACGATTTCGCAAAATCAGTCCTAAAGTAGTGCATAACAGGGAGTATTGCTGGGTTGTACTACGGGTCACTTATTTGATGTAAAAAATGTATGGCTTAACATGTGACTTCACTTTGTTAATGCGACCTCTTCTATAAATACTGGCACGATGGGCACGAAGGCACAACGGCTAGAAGTTGATAAACTCCAACCGAGCGTAAAAGCACTTGAAAGCTCGTGTTGTGGGTTAGTACCAGCAGAAGTGCTTTGTGAGATCCTGTATAGGATGGACCAGATGTCTGTACGAAACTGTAACCGTTTTTTTTTACGTTTATGGTGTTCAAGGTGTACAGGGCTACACTGGTCTGTAAACTGTTCTGTAAACTGATCTACAGCGATGTTAGAGCCAAGGCAGCGCTTTTGGAAATTACTGACCACGACCAGTTCAAACGATACGTTTCTACAACTGGCACGCAGTTCTATTCACTTGATGCGTATTCGTATGTGGGGCAATCAACAAAAGTGGTGTTGCCGTTGCCCTTTACACTTTACACTGTTAATAGCATCAAAACTCAATCCGACTCATGCGTGGTATGGCACTGCTCGTCCGAAAGGGGAGGGAGCTTGCAAACGCTATTCAGTAAGGATACCTGCACAATCAGACAACTGACTAAGGAGAACGCCATCTTGCACACTTTGAAGCACATGATCCTCTTTCGCCATGACAAGAACAGAACCGCACCGGCTATAGTATACACCAACTACCACAAGGCTGCCAGGTACTTAGTTCCATGCATCTTTTGCATTCGGTTATTTACTAGAGATCCCCCCAGGAAAGTGATAAAGTACATAGAGAATAATCCCAATTTGCAAGATCTCGTAAAATTCCGTTTCTCGTCCGCCCAGTGGTATCACAACGCCAAAGCAATCGTAGAAAAGGAGGAAGACGTAGAGACTAGCTCAGATGAGGGCATACGGGTACAAGAATTACCTGAAGATGACGTAGACAAACCACCTTCATACTTTTGCAAAAGGTGCAAGCTCTGCCTAGCCGGCTACTCCTGTGCCAAATGCGCAAACCTACTCGTTGTGCGTAGAAATGGGCAAGCGTATTGCCCAGAGGGATGTGGGGCAATGGAGGCACCGATGTGTTGTCGTAAGTCAATGATAGCACGTCCAGACGCATCGTTACATATCAAATCAGATACAAACTTTCCAACGTTCACATGTGCCAAATGCGGTTTCGGGATAGGAGGATTAAAATGTTATACCTGTAACAAACGCGGTACAAGCTTGTATCGTGAGGGTTTCTTTGAACGTGTTTGGTGCGCGTACGTCTGGATTTGTACTTCGCGTTGTGGGCGCGATAAAAGAGGTGGCACATTTCATGGCGGCTCAATACAATGTGCTTGCGGAAATGGTGGTCTAGAGCCGCATGCTTACGTTAAAAAATATGGCGAACCTTCCAACTAGCGGGTCGGGTATTAAAACAATACAAAAGAATCAATTTACGCGTAGGTGCATTACATCGAGCGTTTTTGGATGTCCCACGCCCTTTTTAACTTGTAAAACATATCCAAACCGGGTTTTTTTTATTAAAAAGGCCTCTAGTTCGCTGTTTGAGCGAATTGTAGGATAGTAACGCATAACGTAATGGAGTGTGCGGTTTCGGCAATTAAAAAAGGTAACTTTCACCAAAACGTCCTGGAACGGTTAGTAATAGGTTTTTAGGTGCTTCTGAAAAACAAAATGAGCATTATGCATAACAAGAATTTTCGTATTTTTAGAGTTTAACAAACAATAGAAAATTAAACAAAAATTGCAACCGACAACACCAAAACGAACTTTAAACCACTAAACATACACTCCAAACCGTTGTAAATCATTCTGACATAGCTATATATACGTACGCTTCCCGCCAGGCGCTCATCTACGTTTGTAGACGCAACACTCAAATATTTTTGCTGTCTAGGCTTCCAAACCATCTTTAACATGATTGAGAATACAAACACAGCAACTTCAAGCCTAAGCGGAGTGATCCGTGACGTTAACGCAAGCACAAAACAAATAGGGTCTACCACACTCGAAAAACCCATAAAGATGACGAATAAGCAACACGGCAATTCAGTGCCAACGAACGATATTAACGCTGTAGAACTTTGCTGCAAAGGCTGTCACACGCTTTATACGCTTGGTAAGTGTGTTTCTAGGGTTAAAAACATTCAAAGGTTACATTTATGTTGACTCGGAGTCGATCTCTTTTGTAGCCAACAAAAGACGCTCAAATAGGCATAAAAAACCTTAACCGTTACAACGTTTACAACTAACAGTTAAAATGTAGAAATGGTGTCGGCATTTGATTGCTTGGTTCCTTGCCCGCCGCTACCTGGAGACAGCTTCTACGAATTTCGCTGCAACCGTTGCGCTCCAGCGAGTTTTTTTAACACGCTTCCAAAATCGTGGCTACAAGTGTTAAAGATTGTACTGTTCAACTTGAATGTTTTGAATGGCAGGCACGTAAATTTCGAGCAACAAGAAATTTCTTTAACGGCACTTTTTTCAAAAACGACTACCCTTGGGCCTCAGCCGCTACCAATACTGGTCTTATTACGCCACTTTCCCAACCCATTTTTGTATTGGTTTGTGACACAAATATCAACGGTTTTTTTGTAGGGATTTTCACAGCTTGGCTGATGTCTATCGCTTCATGAACAAATATTGGGATAGACTTTTCTCTGACGGTCGAACAAAAGACAAAAATTGGCAGAGAACCATCTGTGACACGCTCAACGCCCACGATGGTGCGCTGTTCCGAAGCAATGTGAATGGCTCGGGTTTCTGGTCGCTAGCGACTGACAGTAAACCAACAAGTACGTATACAAAACTGCCTTTTTTTTTTTTTGATTTTTGGGTTTGGTTTTTTAGTTTTCGGGTACTCACGTGCTTGACGTAGGCACTACCGCACCTTTAACGAAAAAACGGAAAAAGCGAGCCGGTGACGAGATTGACAGCGAGGATTCGCCGCTGAAGAAGAAGTTGCGCTACGTAGTCGGTAAACCATGCAATGTTGACATTGAAGCCACAAAAACTCCAACAGTATTACCTCTACCAGCCGCTGTCACAAACTTAAAGCATGCTCCGATTGTAGCTGTCCACGACTTGGAAGAAGCGCACACTGACGGCAGTAGCTCTCCTTACCACGATGAATACTCAGCGCTTAGTGAAGCTAGAAGCACCGTTTCGCACGAGAGTCCCGATTCGGACAGCGACAAGGACCTTAGTGAAAAGGAAGAGGAATCTGATGCAATGAGTGACGACCCGACTTACGACAACACTGTACAATGTGCAGTGCCCATTTCATGTCCACCTCGTGGCATCAAGGCAAAATCTATCCCAGTGTCACTTCCTACAAAAAATAGTAAGGAAACGACAGCACTCGTAGCGCCTGTTGAGTTTTCGATAACGTTCAATCCCTCCAACGGCCTGCACATTTCCTTTAAAGAATTGGTACGCACCCACCAACCGGATAGATCACCAATGTTGAGTGTTTGTACTGACAGAACCTGTAGGTATGCCCTGGTTGTGGTAAGAACTTTACTTGTATGAAGGGAAGACAAGGACACACCGCCAAATGCGAGCCGTACATGAAATGGTACACAATCTTAATCGCACGGCAAATGTGATACTCACTGCAACCCACAGGAAAGAACACGAAGTCAAGAAGTATTTGGCAAAACGCAAGCTGCCTACTGCTGAGAGCTACTACAAAACTGAAAAAAACAAGAGACCTAAGAAAAGACGCAAAAAGAAGCACGTTTCGTCTCAATCCTCGTCGTAAGTCCTAACACTTGCACTGTTTTTCGTTTTCGTATACTCACCTTTTTAACTCAAGGCGCACTGAATACACATTGAGGCCGCGACAATCAGGCGTCTCGAGTAGCCGCGTGCGTAGTAGGTACAGATTGAGATCGCAACCTACGCCTGCCTATTCCTCCGACGAGGACCTATCAAAAACAGAGTTTGATCCGCTTCCTGTTCCAAGTCATGGGCACAGACTAAGGAAAAGAAAACCTAAGAAAGGTAGTGAGTCTTGTGACTTTGCCCAGCTAGAGGTACGCTACCATCTCTATTTGTAGTGAGTCATACGTTGATTAACACTCTTTAGATACAACTTGAAGTTGCCAAGCTCATGGCTGAATTAACAGACGATGCAAGCCAACAAAGGAGCCCGAGTCCAAGTTCATGCTCTCGCACCAGCCCAAGCTCTTCAGAGAAAGAAGAACAACCTGAACCTTTAAAGGAGGAGCACCAAGCAACACTAAACGCTATTCATAAAATCAGATTATGTCTGCAAGATGCGTTACAGTTTGAGTTTGACGGCGACATTGTAAAGGAAACGGTACGTTGCGTCGTTTTTAATCATCACGTCTTGTTTGCTTACTGGCATACTAGGACAAGTTTTGTTCTGCTATCATGAAAGGTCTACGCCATTGACCTTGCTTGGAGTTAATTTAATTGTACAGTATAATAATGTCCACAAAGTGTAACACTAGAAAAAAACAAGTAAAAACTAAATAATACATTAGTAGCGTGTAATTCACGTGAGAACAAAAAATATATTTATTTATGCATCTATTACAACGCGCTCAATATTTTCCATCACGTGCACGAACTAGCGCCTATTTTACGCCACAAGAATTATGATGACACGTGTAGATGACATTTTGTTTTGTTGCACGCATAAAAGTTCAGAAAAGACCGCATTTGAAATCTTTTATCTCACTGACCTAATCCTCTACAAGTGTGACACAACTCTTTTGGGCATCGTTGAAGCTGCACAGAGTGCTTCATGCATTACGTGTACAAAGTTGGCACTATAGTTACTCAAACGCCCTAATAAATGCGCTACAATGCATCGAGGTCATTGGTACGCGTAGAAGCATGAAATAACACCAATGATAGATTGTTTGGTTGAATTACAGCATAGAGTTATCGCAACACGCTCAAAAAGCAGCTTAATAGCGCTGCAATTCGCCACCACGTGAAGGAGCTGGATGATTGGTATCGCGTTTCAATATTGGACGATGAAGCCATCCCACCATCTGTCAAGCACGCTTTAACCGCACGTTTTATACCTAATATGCGATCTAGAAAGCGTTTTAACAGCTCAAGTGTTCGGTGCCTGACATACGTGTACCCTGACCATCACTGGCAATCAAAAGGTAGCACAAAACATTGTCGCCAACAATTCAGTATAGTTAGAGGCGTATTGGCAGGATCGTGAGCACCAGGTGTCGCTATTGAACGAAATTGGAGAACGACTACGTGTCAAGCATCTGGATGCGTGGCGTCAGGTGGCTTCGTCACAAGTGCATCGCGCAGGTGGTCGTCCTGTATTGTACGTTATAGGGTAGCCGTATCACATTCGGCCTGATCATTACGCCAGGCCCGTCCTAATCTCATTGTCGGCATAGGAACGCGCACAATGGTAATCTACAAAACGCAATAGAGCATGCATACCCCTACCACAGGTGGAAGAGTCGACCATACGGCACCTTACCGGACAAGGACGCGCATCGTCGGCGCTTAGAAACAATGGGTCAGGCCATGGGCATCAAAGTCATGGAGGATTGGTACACCAAAGGCAAGCCAGATATAGTTAAACACGGCGGACACGCCATATTAGTGTACGTCCATACACCTCATCTCTTCTTTCTGTTTTCCCACCTGACACGAGACACTTAGCCAGCATTATAACGGTTCCATATCACGCTGTCTAATGCGACTTTATCCACAGTACAATTGGCTTCCTTGGGCCTTCAGGTACGCAAGTGTGTACAGCCAGGTATTCTTAACCGTGGATTGCACGATATTAGTCACACGCCCGTAAATTACTGGAATAACACACGTGGGCTGCAGGTGTACCTGGAAGACGTTGCGTTTCAATACAGTATCAAGACCATGGGCGAATGGCCAGATGCGATACGGAGCGATATGCCAATATCGAGTGGTATCAGGTCCAAGTACGTAATTTTAGCCGGATTGGAGTCACATGTTCGTTCCACATACACTAACTAGACTCACTCTTTTTTTTGACAGTTATGGTTGTTTATCGAGGGCACTGACTGTAGCGTATCCAAACTACCCTTGGCCGTCATGGGCGTTCAAATGGCGACACTACTGGTTAGAAGAGCGACATCAAAAGGCGTACTTGCAACATCTACAAAAACAACTAAAATTGTCGAATGCTAAAGCATGGTACCGGCACACATACAATAATCCAAATAGGCTGATTATTGTTCCAAGGTATCGTGTTTCACTTGAGCAAATAGCACAACATGGTGGCCATGGCATACAACGGTTTTGGCCTTCAGTGCTAGCATTGATAGAACCCAAACACGAATGGCGCTGGGAACACTTTTCGTGGGTAGGCAAAGCTACTTCACAAAGGCACGAATCCTCATCACTTTCGTTCTTTTGGAAGGCTAATGTTGTTGATAGTGCGCTAATAACACAATTACGTCAACTCTTCGAGGCGTGCTCGGTATTGGAGAACGCGCAAGTTGAGATTGGAGAAAGGCACCACAGCCTGCAGGTTGATGCGTTTATTCCTGAGCACAACCTGGCCATCGAGTACCAAGGTGCGATAAACTACCGACTTGTGGCGAACCGACGCCAAGCACGTGTCACTAACAAGCGCGAATGTGTTAGGTGAGCATCACTTTGACGACATATTCGACAGACACTTGTCCGACACACAAAAGGTGCGAGACGCTGAAAAGATGGAAGCGTGTAGTAGAGCAGGTGCGTCTCGTGTATTTGTTCAAAAGGTTTCCGTAGTCTGACACGCTGAGTATTACCAGGTATCAGTCTTGTCCTTGTACCGTATTGGTGGGAGGGAGATGCTGCCGCTCTGATCGCAACAATCCGACACTATGCACCAGGAATACCAGTAGTAGGTAATACATTGGCAGTACCACCATTACTCGCCAAATCACCAACACTACAACGGCACACCCTCAATCTGATGGCTCCATCCATGGCTGCACCGCCCATTTGACGGTACGACCTTTTTGCCACAATTGAGTTGCGTCGTGGCTTTGAGTCATAGTTGTACACTTAAAATCCTGCGCATAACAAAGATTCAACAGTTTTTCTTGTTGTAAGAAACGTGAAATAAAAGAAAACAAAGGCGAGCACAGGAACTGTTTGACAGTAATTTTAAAAAACAAATGATTTTTTTTTATCTACACTTTCTTTGTACAAATTGATTATGGTACATTTTTTTTTCTTGCCGGCAGCCAAAAAAAAGGTCAGCTCGGCGTCAGGGATTTGACAACTGTATATATACATATGCACAAGAGAACACGCCCAACCAAGTCTTAGTATCCGTAGCTTACGGCGCCAACAGGACCTTGAATGAACGCGGCTTGATCATTGGGTAGGAATCCTTCTTGCCCTAAAAACACACAATGTCAATAAGTGAAAAAAAAAAATGGCTGTGCGCTAGATATAACGTGAATTAGACAACGTACCGCCTTGGTGTTGGGCGTATTGTGGCATAGGAGCGACGAGAGGTCTCTGGTGTTCCATTTGCGCATTAGGAGGGTAGCCATGAATGTAGTGCCCTGAAGGTTGATCGCCTTCCTCCTCTTGTATGGCGTGCATGCTGTGGTCTTGAAGTGGTGGCATAGTGTGAGGGATGGCCATTGGGATACCGCGTTGTTGAGGGTAAGCTTGTTGGTTCACAGTAAAGTTACCGAGTTGGCGCGTAATGGTTTGAAGGCCTGCTGAAACTGCGTTAGCTCAACACACAAAACAAACAAAAAAGTTTATCTATACCTCTGTAAGGTTTGTAGCTAAAGAACTGTTCGCCCTCAACGGTGACAAATTTGCTCTTGGCTTTTTGGAGTACTCTGACGCGTACACGCCACTCGCCATTGCCAGTCGCCACCAGGTGTTCACTGCCGTGATTGGCCTTAAGCACAGCTTCCATCGGCGGTATTGTTACACCGCGCCAGCAAGCGTATGACCTACTCTCTTGTGCAGGTAAAACCTCACAACGGAGATTGCCAAAGTAAACTTGAATATCTTTAGCCAAGTTCTACAAACATTGCAGTTAGTACAGGCGTAAAAAATGAGTAATGTACCTCGCCAATAATAAAGGTGACGTTATCCTCCTCGCTCACGTATTTGCTAGGGGAGATGTGGCAGAATCGCCCATTCTTAGGTTTACAATTGTTGGGATTGAAACGGAATGTCGCCTCAGGGTGAAACAATGTGCTCCAACCTAACAAAACGTCAAAATTTTGTTGCTATTTTTTTCTGTGTCTCCACAGACATTTTGATTCGAAAAGAGAAAAAAAAAAAAAGTATGTTGAAGATGAAATTAATACGTACGGCCATTGTCAGGGAACATTAAGGTGACGCTCATACGAACGAAACTACCATTAGGAAAGTTCTTGAGGAAGGCGCGAGGACGACACGTGAATTTGACCTTCAAACGAATCAAGCAGGCCTCTTTTACATCAATCTCTTGAATTGAAAACACATTGTTCGGTTGCAATTTAAGCCCTTGAAGACCCAGTTTCACATAGCTCAAACCAGGATCATCAGGCGACATGACGGCATCACGCTCATCGTAAATGTGCTTAATCTCCGAGATTGTAGGGTTACCCAAGGTACTTATCTAAACACCACAATCAGGAAAAAACAAATAATTGAGATTAAGGAGAAACAACCGGCGGAGCTTAAACACACAGTTCACAAAAAAAAAAAAAAAGAACCAAAAAAATAGGACTTGAATGACGTGAGTCACTGCAACCACTACATAGGCCTTTTGTGCTGCAAAAAGAATAGACACGTACAGGATGCGATAGAATGATTTCAATGGGGTAGCCATGACCATCACGAATTGGATTGGTGTTGTTGACAATCACTCTGCGCAATAAAACGTCAACATAAAAGGCGTGACTGCATCAACAATGTGTTGGTGCTAATTGACGTACTGTTTGATCTTGGGTTGATTGTCCTCAGGTTTGCTTTCAGGCGCACCATGCTGTGGTTGCTGGCCAGAAAAACTACCCATGAATGGCGCCTTGTGAAACTGGTTGCTGTAGCCGGGGTGTTGTTGGTGGTGATGGTACGATCCACGGCCTACCCAACTGTCATCCAAGCTGGCTGTTTGCTGGTGTTCACCTTGCGCCCACGTGTTTGAATCACGCTCTAGCAAAAATGGTTAACTTTTGTTTACCAAAAACAACATTGGCGAATACAACACGTGAGCAGCAATGTCGGGAGAGAAAAAGGATTTTTCATTTCACAAAAAAATTTTGGCGCTTAGCCCGTTTTAGATAATCAAATAAAACGTGGATAAAATTCGTATTGTTGCACTATATTACGATATGCGCCTGTTGTAATATAAAGGTACAAAAAAAAACAGATCTGCCGGAGATGTGTGAAGGGCGCGCAATTCGGTTGTTTTAAGCTTCACGGTTGTTTCCACCGTGTAACAGAATTTATGTGATGACTTTAAGGGCGTTTAAAGTAAAGACAGACAAAAAAGCCAAAATCAGCTTGAAAGTGGTGTAAAATGGAAATTTTGCGTCTGTAAATTGTCTGTTGCGGCGAGATAGTATATTTAGTGACGTACCATGCTGTAGCTCCAATTTAGTGTAACTTTCAGACATCGGCCGCCTTCTCTTCCTGTTGCGATGAAAACCGGCCTCTTCTTGTACCAGGTCCATAGGTTGATAAACTTGAGCAGTTTGAAGCGGTACAGCTTGACCACCATGCATAACAGCGTTCATATTAGCAGGTGGAGCTGAATGGGCTCTACGACGAGGACGCAGGTTCCGTAACGCCGGGTTCTCCAGTGTACTGCCAACTTCGAACTTGTAATCCATTCCTGCTTCGGTGTTGGTTAAAAAATTAAGTCAAAATAGACGATAAAAATAGAAAAAAAAACGCCTAGTTTGTTAAAATAGCCAGCCTAGTCAACTCCCTTCCTAGCAACGACAACAATACGTGTCCACTAAGGTTAACTGTGCCAACGACAAGCAGTGCGGATGGAAGGGTGACTACCAAGCTGTAAATGGCATTTTTTCAGATTTTCAGTTCATATTCGGTTTGAGAATAGTACACTTACGGGGTTGATGGTACTGGCCCATACTTCCTATAGGAATAACAGGATGACTAGCGAGCGACGTATTGGTGCGCGTCTGCGGTTTGCCGTTTGTAAATAATTTGGGTTCCTCGTTTTCACCTCCTTGTCCCACTAATGCGGTGACTTTCATCATTTTGACGCCTACAACAAAAAAGAAAATTAGATCACTGATCGCGCAGAGAGGCTGAAAAAGGAGAGATTGTACACTGCTGCTGTTTTTTTTTTGTTAATTTTTGGGGGTTTTTTTCGAAACGACTTGTATTTTGTAGGCCGTGCAAAAACAAGCATCAAAAAAAAATTGCGCAATGTCTTTAACACAAAAATGTGAAAGGATTTTCGATTCATTCAAAAAAAAAGTGAAAGTGGCGAAGAAAGAAAACTAATTTCATGTTTACAGACCACCCCATCGAATTGTGCGACAGTGTGACCTCCGCGACTAAACTCCCCAAGCGAAAGGGTTTCTGGGCTTGCATTTTAAAGGGATTTAATGGATAGCCAGCTGATCTTTTTGTAACACAAGGTTGAAACGTAAGCTGAAAGCTACCGCGCAAGAGAACTCGTAAGAAATGAAATTTCATACAGTTTCTAGCGACCTTCAGCTCTTGCGTTACGTTTTTAGTTTATAAATGAGCAAACGTAAACGGCAAAGGCGATTTAATGATGCTTCGTAGTTTTTCAGTTGATATCTTGTAAACAGGTCTAAACACCTGCAAATGGAGTTGAAATGCTAGGTACCGTTGTAACTAATTGTGAACCAAACTACGGTGTAGGTTTCGTGATTTATGGAGCGGGCTTACCGCTAAAGCCAAGTCTGTATTTGTGTTTTTAAAGACAGAATGTCCTCGCTTATTTAAGCCTATAGTTGCTTAAACTTTTGTGAACGCGACCCGACGCACCGGATATCTATTGTACATGGCGCGTTGCAACACCCTGGGTATTTGAAAGCCCATCGCCAAAAACAGCCAGTAATTTATTTAGTAGTTTCCTAAAAAGACTTGCAACACCGTCTCGCCCAACGTGTTTATTTGTAAACCAAAAAGACGCGCCACTGAGTAATAAATATTGTTGTCTTTATTATTTCGAAATAGAGATAACAACCGATTGCTTTCGACAATAGCAAGCAAAGTAAATAAGGGGTTTTTTTTTTTGGTTTTTTTGGCAAGTGTTTTTTTTTTTACGTTTAATTTATAATACTTGGGTGTGCATGCATGAATGATCCGTTCAAATGCCACACCGGTAGTTTCTTTCATACGCTTTATGAAGACGATGATGATGACTCATCGCTCGATTCCTCAGACGACGAGGAGTAGCTTGAGCTCTAAAACGAGGAGTAAGCCGAAACACTTTGCACAAACTTTAAAAAATCGTAATAATTTTTCGTGTGTGTCCACAAAAAAGTACACGGCCAACAACAAAAAATTAACGTACACCACTTTCGCTCTCGCTCTCGCTTTCGCTTTCGCTTTCGTCACTAGATTCCTTTGAGTCGTCACCTCCTGTTTTTGAAGGCGATTCTTCGCTTGTCTCTTCAGATGATTCGTCAGTTTTACTCTCGCTTTCCGAAGCTGAACCTGATGATTTGTCTTTTTCTTCTACGCTTGGGGACTCTGTTTCTGATGAAGAGTCATCGCCGCCACCTGTGCCATTTGCTTGAGGGCTTGATGCACTGCTCTTGCTTTCACCACTACCATCGGTTTCAGTCTCGCTATCACTTTCGTCGGTCTTGCTCTCACTTTCGCTTTCGCTTTCACTTTCACTTTCACTTTCGCTCTCACTTGAGCTTTCACTTTTGCTCGAAGATCCATCGGTGTCAGAACCTGATGACTAAGTACATGTGATGAGTATCGCAAAGTATTACGAAGGGAGGAGGAATTGCTTTTTTTTTTTCTTCTGTTTTATACCTTGGAGTCATCACTGTCATCGCTGTCATCGCTGTCGTCACTGTCGTTGGAGTCAGCAGACGTAGATTCCTGGTCGCTGGAACGCGTGCTCTTGGCGGGATCACCAGTAGAACTGGATTCTAATATTGCGTTTAATTGAAATTATATACGTTAAATACTACAAAAAACACTAACCACCACTACCGTTGTCGTCACTGTCGTCATTGCCTCCCTTTTTATGTACAAAGTTACTAAAAAATCGAGAAAAGTGAACGTACTCCTGCTGCCGCTAGTCAAAGAGATAAGTTTGTGTTACAAACAATACGGTTTGGTACCTTTGAGATGCCTGACCCACTCTTTTTGAGAGTCTTCGTCTTGAACAAAAAAGGTCCAGTTGCGCTTGTTTGTGTTTACCATGAACGAGTATTTACCTTTCTTTCCGCTCGAATCAGCGGTAATTTTGGCTGTAAAACAGTAAGCAAAAAGGATCTGTGTAGTTTTTTATTGGATTTGAACATAAAATTCTCCAAACACGAAGAAATATTTTCAAAAAGTAGCAGTAGCTGAAGCCGTACCGCCGCTTAAATCAATGGTGCCGCGAGGTTTCTTTAGGTTCTACATCAGTGTTAGTACCACGTTTGTAAACCACATAATCTCTTTAAGAAAAAAAAGCGAGATATCACGTGCGCGTAGTATGAGGTTGTATTTTTTATAACGTGTAAATCACATGAGAAAATACAAAAAAAAACGCAGAACAAAAAAAATAAAAAATCTACAAAAACCGGTTTAAATTTGCTACAACGCGACGCCACTTGCTCAAGTTACCTTCATGTTAGCGTAGTAGCTCATGGTATTATCTTGAATAACAAAGAAGCGCTTATTTGTTTTGCTAAAGCCTCCTTGTGTCTTTTTTGTCAAGTAGCCACGGTGGCCTCCTCCTCCATTAGAATCACCTGCGCGTAAGGTAAGCGCTGTATTGAGGAGTAACAAGCCGAGAGGAGCTGGCACGTACTTGCATCACTGTCTGACATTTGTGTAAGTTGTAAAAAGGGCCTGTGAGGTGCGTTTGGTAGCGGTATTATGGAAAAATACACAAAACTATAGGACACATTTGGGGTACACAGCACTCTTTTCTCACCCGCAGAAGAAATGCGGGGTTAGCGCTTAGTGACGCAGTCTCACAACTACATTAATTCAACCACGCACATAGTCCAGATATTTTGTTGTGAGAGTGTTATTAAACTGGATACGACTACGGATTCAAAACGTACTACAACTGAGACTTGTCGATTCCACTCCTTGCTGTGTGGGTTATTTTTTTTGTAAAACAGAGCTGTTTATTTGACAAGTGTAGATAGCGAGGTTCAAGAGATGTGCCAATGAATATATTTGTTTTTTAGTCTTTTTTCGTTGGTGTTTGGCTAAGCGCTTTTTGTGCGCTAATACTGTAAAACGACGCGCTACGGAGCAAAAAACGGGTGCGCGTCCAGAGGGCGGGATTAAACTGCATCTCTAATGCCTATTGGATGGACAGGATGGCCAGCAACGTATTTGATCTCGCTCAATTGCTTGTAGAGTTGTGGTACGTATTCGTCCCATTTAGCTTGGTGGAAGTTGACGGCTACGGGATTGCCGAGAGAGTACTTGGACGCTAAGGTCTTTGTCTGTTGTATCCTTGTTAGTATAATCGTTTAATACACCACATTGATGAGCGTGCCTTGTGGCCAGCGCGGTTGTCTTGGCTTCTGTTACTGAGGAGGCTTTCCTCAACGTCAATTTTTCCATTTCGTTGTTGGTACAGTAAGTAGACGTAACGGTGCAGTCCAGTCTCTACGTGGCGTGTAAGTTTGAATCATCGACTTTTTAAGGCGCAATTAAAAAAAAACCCAGATTGGAGTGTGTGTTGTCTGGCACTGTAGTAGTAGTTTTTTTTTTGTTTGCATTTGTTTTTGAGGTCCATACCTTGTGGTGGACCTTCGCCAATGTACTCGTAGATGGTGTCACCCTTTGCAATATCGTTTCCTTTTGAGCGAGTATAAGTAAGTGACATTAAAAAATGAGGACGCGTATTTACACATACCAGGTATGTTTGCGACGAACCAGTGGTGCCATTCGCCAACGGCCTTCTCGCGTGATGGCGCGTCTGGGTCAGTTTTGACGAGGGTGTACAAAGTCTATCAACAATTATTATTGAGATAAAGACTAGGTTAACGACCAATTTCACTAACGTACGTCAGGAGCTGCTTCAAACGAAATTTTTGGGACTTTTTGTGTCTACAGTGGATTTTAGAGCAAGTTATTTGGGTTGTACGCACTTGTGTTGGTTTTAGCTCGTTTCCAAAGCTTGCAGCCACACCAGTGTCAGGCCATTCAACTTTTAACTCCATTCTAGGTTCAAAGTCCCTTGTTACATCGCCAATAACGCTGTGCTCTTTCAAGGTCTCTCTAGCCTCTTCACTTGCTTTCAGTGTGTTAGCTTTAAATTGCGTACAATCATCGATCAAAGCAAAAGGGTGGTGGTTAAAGTGAAGTCTACGTACAAAAGCATCTGGTTGCTCGCTTCTGTGAGCGGACAGCTTTGCTTTGAGCGGTTCTACAGACAGTACGCAACAACATGGTTTGCTTAGAGTTGCAATTGAGACAGTGGCGACTATTGCTTGACTATGATTTAATTGAAACTTTTTTGAGTTTTTTTTTTTTTTTTTTGTTTCAGTTCCTGGGTTACTGTACGTACTTGAAGCCATCGTTAGAAACGCCAAGCAAAGAGATCATTACCAGCGAACCACACATGTCAAGTTCGTCAAAGAGCTCGATGGCGGCTCAAATTGAATCCAAGCGGTCATTGGTACCATCCAAGGAAATGTTCGGTATTTTTTACATGCTTTTTCCAGATTTCTGGTTCTGCTTCTCAACTCGAGGTGCAAAATACGCTGGAATGGGCACTGCAGAAAGTAGAATCTAAAACTGTGAAAGCTCACGCAGACACAGCCGCTCTGTGGAAATTATTACAAACGTACGCAAAAAGTCTTAGAAATATAACCAGTGAACACACTATAGGATATTGTCACGCCATGGAGCGTTTGTATTGGGTGTTGTACAGAAAAATGTAAAGACAACCTCCTCGCGTTTACAGTGCGTACTTGTGTCCTGACAAATGATCGTATAAACAGTTGTTGTAGTTCTGTATTTAAAATTGGCATGTCACAATTTTTGAAAGACATTGTGGCCAAGTCATCATCCCAGGCGCCCTCCAACACTGTAAACGAAATATTGGATTGCTTGTTATTGTTTTACAGCCACATTCCAGGTTGGTGTCAGGTGTTGTCTGGCAATGTGATTGTTCTCAGCCAAGGTACGCTCCCTCCTCCCTTTAGCTGTTGCCGTTTTATACATTTACAGCGGTACCACATAAAATCTGTTCTCACACTCCTTCCTTCAGCGCTCAAGGCCATCAGGGTTCACCACAAAACCAGGTCGCGAGACAAACTCGTAGCATCACTGTGGCGTTTGATACGCATGCTAGTCGTACATCTCGATGTTCAAAGTGACGTGTACAAGCGGGCTGAGCTGTTTAAGAATATCTTCTTGCATCTACTTCCTCCTTTTGTCTACTTGCGCGCAACTGGCGTATCACAAGATCAACTCGAACCGGTGCACAATGTCATCACGCGCACGCTGTTTCACAAAAAGAACATGTTGCGCATCCCTCTCTACATGACAGACAAGTACGCACGCTCAACAACAACTTAACAACTTAAAAAATTACGCTCCACCTGAGTTATTACTTACTTGCTATTGTTAGGCTCATAAAGGACAACGAGCTTACGAAGCGTGTGTTGCACAGTGACAAGGAGGGAAATTACTTTTGGAAGGCTGTGAAGCAGTACATCAAAGACAAGACCACAAATTTGTCCGTGTCAAAGCTCAAGTGCGTTGGTTACTTGCTGGAACAGTTTCTATTGATGGCCTCCGCTGTAAAGGTTGAGGCAGCATCACTCGCTAAACACCAAGGCAAGGACGCAGAACAAGCAAACGCATCTATAGAGGTGATGATGCGGTTGTACTCGACAACAAAGGACATTGACTACCGCATTTTCAACCACATATGGACTGAAACGATGCGTGTTCATCCCATCACCACAGCACTCGGTGTTTTGGGCGCAGAGTCACTGCTCGGAGCTATGACATTGCGTCGTGGGTTCAATGTTCAGTCAGCAAACCAAATGGCGATGATAGGCGATATCGTCAAGCAAGTGTCGAACGCCATTGCCACTCAACCAGGTTTGCTCTCTTTTTTGTTATTTTCGAAATTAATTGCTTTATTTGTTTTTGATGATATAAACTTTTCATGTACACTACATGGCGACTAATCAAATGATGTAATTTAGATTGTGTTGAGCTTGGTTATGGCTGTTTGAGGCATCTCAGTAAATTCGAGGTGAAAGGGCAGCTGGCGCACCTTCTGCCACTTTACTGGACCATGAAAGACTGCAAGGTACAACACACATCTCTTTGTCCATACAAAAAAAACCTCATTGTGTGTTCTAATAAATTTACAATTCCAGGCGGCAAATGAGTGGCTTGATAGTACAATGATGACGTATGCCAAACGCAGACAGATTCCAGAATTCTTGTCGTGCCTGTTGTCGCAGGTTGTGAACGAAACACCATCACAAATATTTACGCCAGCCTCTTGGAGGGCTTTCCGTCAGGTAGTGGAAGCTTCCATGCCGCCAAGGCAGTTTTCTAGGATAGGCCAGTGGGTGTTGGATAAGCTATTGAATCTAACTGATAATGCAATCGCCTACGGTCACTTGGTCGATGTGTTTTGCGCCATACTATCAGTTGTCAAGCTCGAAGAATCGGTTGCTACCCTTGTTGAAGAACAAGTCGTACAAGCTTTCTCTGATAAGTTGCTGCGGCCAGCATTGGAGCCCCTGGTAGATGACGCAGCAATGAACAATGCCAAGACATTGAGAGCTACATTTAAGTTGTGCTTGGAGCTGGATAGGTTCAGACATTTCAACCGTGCTACTTATGGTCACGTGTTTCAATCGAGTGGAGGTACAGACAAGGTTGTTGAAAGCGCAGTAACGAGCAACGCCATCAAGCGGTATATTTGTCAATCGTTTACTGGAGGCGTTGACGTCAAACTGCTGTTTCGTTCGGTTCTATGGCACTTCAATCGGATCATTCATTCTCGTCGAGTTGTAAAGGACAAACAATGCATTGAAGAAGCACTTGAGATGGTGTTTAACGCATCCATGGTGAATAAGTACAAACAATCGTGGGACTCGGACGCCTTGCTCCTACAGGATATTTGTGGATGGATCCCGCAGCTCCTTTTGGCTGTGTCGTACATGCACCGCTCTTTAGAAACAATGTCGCTCGGTGGCGTACAGGCATTTCTAGTGTCCGTTGTGGCCAGTCTCGATGCTCAAATGTGTAAATCTCTAGCTGGTCAGCTGAACAAGTGCTTGGCACACGATCACGCTGCCTTGGATTTATTGGTACCTGCTTTGATACAGGCTGCAGGAAAGCGGCTTAGTCTTCAATTGGATAACGAACAGGCAACCCGAGCACTTTCCGTCCTTTTTGACTCGAATGAGTCACTGCCTTACAACCGCCTGTCTGAGCTTCGTAGATTACAAGCGTATAGCACAGAACATGTCGAAAGCATACTGACATTGGTAAAACCAACTCATTTGCTCGTGTTGCGACCAGATGTCGCACAAAAACTGTGTGCTCTTCTGTGGGCGATTGCAGGTGTACGCGGATCATCTCATCTTCAGCCACATACTTTGATGTTACTTGCCAAGCTTGGACAGCACGCAGCTGTGGCTCAAGTCTTACCAAAGGTAGTGTGATTGCATCTATGCCATAAATAGCACTTACCATTTTTTTGCAGCTTTGTAGCCCTACAGATGTTGTAGCTGCGATCGTTGGTATTGATTCGACAGAGCATGCCATGTTTGGGTTCGTAACGAGTTGGTTGTCAGCACTTTCCAGGGTACATATCTCTACTATCTCTCAAAGACAAAACGCGTGACTAAGTATACTAAAACTATTCTAAGGATGCACAGGACACTGCCATAGCCAAGTTTCTTGGTGTGCTTGCTGATAAGCGCAGCGTAAGGCTTTTTTTAGATCTACACGTTATTCTATTCTCGTACTAATCCTGTACTTGCTAGTGGTGGCTTTGTTGCAGAATTCTACAAGATATGGTAGATGTTGTTACATTCAGTAGCGTAAAGCCATTGCATCGTGTCCTTAAAACGTACTTTTAGTTGTACTTTGTGAGATGACAATCAATCTCTTAATGACCACATTCTTTATTTAGAATGTACAAAGATAAAACGAACAACGGCAAAGATCCGTTTTTGGCTGTTTTGGCTTTTGCAATAGGGCGTATTGCAGCACAAGGTACAGCGTCAGGCTTTGTTTTTTTTTCTTCTTTTCAGTTGGCGTTTTAGTACTTGTGTAACTCACCCTCACTCTCTCTTTAGATGAACACGCATACACTGCTAACAACATACACAGCATGGTACAGCACGGCTGCCTTGTGCTAGAGAACTGGCTAGCCAACCGAGGTCCAAAGAATGCAACAGAAGCGTGGGGCATGTGGAGCGGGTTGTATCACTTGACACAACTTGCGGTGCAATTGCGTTGCAACGTCACTGCAAACTACTTTGCGTTTCTAACTGGCTTGCACATGGATGCCATTAAACAGACTGCGTCATTGGCAAAGCCAGTGTGGGTATCAGCCGCTTTCAAATCGTTGAGCGGATGTGCTACAGATCACACGTTGCTTGTTAATTATTTAATCATTGCCACAAAGCACACCAACCGTAAAGTGGCCTTGCCACTGCTATTAGTGGCATTACAAGGATCGCTTGAAGGCACGTTATCCAGCAAGTTAGCACTATTATTAGGTCTAATCTATTTAAAGGTGTTCGACAGTCTACCACGTCCTTGGATTGGCATGTATTTGTCAGGTTGCTATCTACCATTGTCGCTATAATGCGCAGCAATACAAAGACAGATGCTACCATTGACCTGTGTATAGCTTTATACATGGAGTTGCTACAAGATGGCCATGGCTTGCACTGGCAAGATCGGCAAGTACAGTTGGTATTGTGCGGCTTTGAGCCATTATGTCGCTCAGTGCATGTTCCCCATGGATCAGTGGTTTGTAGTAGCTTGCAGCTGCTCTTCCGTTTTATACGGTGTGCGCCAGAGAGTGTTGGACACAACATTGCGTCATACATGACTGTGCTTCATCGTATCCATTATACTTTTGTTTCTGCTACTTTTTTTAGCTATTTTTACCTTAACCATACAGTATTTTTGCAACACCTACTTGTATCTGAAGAATTAAAACAACAAGCCAGTGCAGTTATATCCTGCGGGTTGATTGGCCGTATTTATGTTGAAATATGTGAAAATGCAAGATTGTTTCCCTTTCACATAGGTAGGTCCTTGAATTTAACTATTGTTAATCAATGTAGCAACTTTTTTGATCACTCACTGTATACAACTTCTAACGCAACACTCTGTACCAACGCATTTATCAACTTTGCTTACTACAGGCATGTAGAAACTGTTTATCTTGATTATTAACCAGTAATTCTGTTAGGTGCATGTAAGTTATTTAGCAGGCTCTCTCCAAGTGACAGACAACATGTTTTTGAAGTGTTATCTGTTGGTGAAAAGCAATTTTATAAACAGTTGTATGATAGATACAACAAATTTTTCGAGTGGCAAGATATCAAAACTTATTTATCTGGAAAATAAAGTAAAAGTTGTAATTTAGTTGTTTGTAATTTCTAAGTGTTAAAAACAGTTTACCTCAATCCTTCCTTTGCCTTGTTTCAATTACAACTTTAATATGCTTATTGTTTTTTTTTGCTGTTTCAAACTCTAGTGAAAAGCATTTTTTTTTTTTTGAATAATAATGTAGTATTTTCCTGTTGGATCTAAACTTTGACAGGGATATAATATTAGGAGGCAAATAGAGTTAATATATGTGCCATGTACTTTTCGCATGTACAATATATGTACAGTGGTGGAATCGGACAGAACGCGAATTGCATGTTTTGGGCATGTTTTGGGCATGTTTATTTTCCACACAAAAGGCACGTTTTGGGCACACATATTTGCCACGCATATCACACGTTTTGAGCACGCATAAAACACCACTTTATAGAGGAAAAGAAAATAACAGTTTATTACGATACATAACACATAACGATTACAAAGAGGTTTGGTACAATTATTACAAACTTTACATAAAACTATCCCCACATCAACAATACCCAGTTTATATCAACCAACTTCATGTTTTTGCCATTTTACCTGCTTTTTTCGCCAATCCTGCCTTATCGTAAATACTTAAGCAAGAACTTACCTAATTAGGCAAAAAATCTCAAATCCAATAATCGTCTTTAAAAAGGGCACCGAACCCCAAACCACCACGAAACCATGCATCGTACCTAATAGTGGGCCATACTTCGTTTTTTAAAGGATTCATACTAGTAGACCTGAGTTATTCACGAAAAATAGAAAAATCAAGAAATTGTTGGTTTTTGGGTATTTTTAAATTTTTTCGCCTACTTTTAGAGCCATGCCGATACAAACCTAACTACTGCTTACTTGGGTGAAAATACATGTTTTATTGTTGACGATTGGAGGCGATCGGCTTTGGGGTGAGATGGTTGAGTTTTGTCCACTAACTCCACCAACCATTAGTAGGTCAAGTAGGCAAAGACACAACTATTACTCAGATGATGAAAGCTCAGATGACTGGGATGAAGATCTTTACTTTGAACTGTGATAAAACAAAATGTAACAAAAAGCACGCATGGTTATTGTCATCCACAGCACAATAAACCCACCATTTTTGAAAAAAAAAAAAAATGTATTAGGCAATTTCAATGAACACAATGCACAATTCTCAACTGCTTCACACAATTACTCACATTTAGTGTCTATCATGTGTAAACATGGTTTTATAGATGTCATGCTGTGGTATGGTTTACTGTTGCACACCTTTATCTCTTTGTAAAGTTCTTGTAGTTGTATAAACATCTTCATTTCTGAATGGCTATTGTTGGTTAAGTGTACATATGGTTTTTTTTTTTTTTTAAAAAAAGGTGGGTTTATTGTGCTGTGGACAACAATAACTCTGCACATTTTGATACATGTGTTTTACAATTCGAAATACAGATCTGATTCCCATTTGTCAGAGTTTTCACAGTCTGAAATTTCATAGTCTGAGCCATAGTTATTTCTTTTTCTGTTAGATCTATATGTATGTGGGGAAATGGGTGTATGGAAAATGTTTGTGTTGGAATAGGAGATTTTGAATGTTTGACAGGCACTAGTTTTAAAAAGTACCGCCACAAGATGTCTCTAGGCTAGTTAATTCCCCTCAAGGAGCTAACAGTCTTTAACATTAGGTGGACTTTCCAGCCATCATCAATCATAAGCAGTAAGGTAGGAGGCCATTTGACACTTTTTGGTTTAGATGTGTTGTGTTTCACAATATCTGACACTTTTGCATAACGTTGCAAAGGAGGAAATGTACCATCAGCAGCTAACTCCTTCCAGCTATTGTAGCAATAATTACCTATATTGGAAAGGTGAGATTCCCATAAGTCGGAATATAAGGTGACTGTGGTGAGGTGCCTGAACCACAAAGAGGCCTTAAAATTGTTTGTTATGGTGGATATATCAGGGACAGACAGTCCACCTAAGTGGAAAGGCAGTGAGGTTCTAACACCCAATGATAATCGATAAACATGTCTTTGTTATATACTTTGGCAACATTATTGGTGCTGTCATAGTAACCATAAAACAGAAACCAGCTGACATTATTTTTAGTCTATTTCCTGTGGAATAAGAAGTGGTCTAGCAAAATATAAGATTTGAGACTGTGCATAAGTGCAAAGAATGGAGTGCTTAGCTCTAAGTGTTTTAGCATAAGGTTTCCATGAGTTGAAAGACTTGATAATATTTTCCAAACCCTTGTGAAAGTCGAAAGTGAGTTTTATGGAGAGAAAGTGTGAAACCAAGATATTTGGTGTACATAGCTGAAGGCAATAGTTGAGGGATATTACCAAAAACATGGTCGTTTGGTAATGAGGTTGTAATGTAATAATGTGTTGTAATGTAAATGTACTTGTAATAGTTAAGAAAACAATAAACCAATCCATCGTTTTTACTATTTTGTGTACACAATTATAATTGCCGACACATATTTTGACCCGTACCTAACCTGTACAGGTTCCATACTTTTGACCCGTACAAAACCCATACGGAACCTGTACTTTTGACCCGTACTCAACCCGTACAGAACCCGTACTTTTGACCTGTACTCAACCCATACAGGTTCCATACTTTTGACCCGGATTAAACCCGTACGTAACCCATACTTCCGACCTGTACAAAACCCGTACAGGATCTGTACTTTTTGACCCCTACCCGTACATTATCCGTACTCCTGATTTTACTACTGATGTGTTGTAATGTAAATGTACTTGTAATAGTTAAGAAAACAATACACCTATCCATTGTTTTACTATCAGTGGTGGAATTGGACAGCATGTGAATCGCATGTTTTGGGCACATTTTGGATACATTTATTTTCCATGTGAATTGCACATTTTGGGCATGTTTATTTTCCATGCAAATGGCACATTTTAGGCAAATGTACTTTGTCTGATTCCACCACTGTATCTTGTACACAATTTTACCAGCTGCCCTGTACCTATCTCATATGAGTTCCATACTTTTGACTTGTACAAAACCTGTATGTGCCATACTTTTGACCTGTACTTAATCTGTATGGATTCTGCATCGTTTACCTGTACTTTACTTGTATCTAACCTGTATCAAAGGCTTAATCACCACCTAATATGATTTGTCCTAGGTGGGACTTAAACCAAGACCTCACAAACATAATGGATTTTGGGTTGAGGACCATAACCGTTAGGCCATCAAGGAGTGACCCACTTTTGACCTATACTTAATCTGTATGTACAAAACCATTCCAAAGCAAGGTTTTGTACAGGTTTAGTATGGGTCAAAATCCTGATTCCAGTATTGTAGGTTTTGGACCAACTATACACTTAAAGTTGCCAATAATGCTGATACATAATCTGTATGTGGCACATCAGTGGTGGAATCAGACAAAATACGTGTCTAAAATGTGCCATTTGTGTGGAAAATAAACGTGCCCAAAAAAGAGAGCAAACCTGGTTGAGTGGCAATGGCGTTCGACACTTGCTTGACGATATCGCCTATCATCGCCATTTGGTTTGCTGACTGAACATTGAACCCACGACGCAATGTCATAGCTCCGAGCAGTGACTCTGCGCCCAAAACACCGAGTGCTGTGGTGATGGGATGAACACGCATCGTTTCAGTCCATATGTGGTTGAAAATGCGGTAGTCAATGTCCTTTGTTGTCGAGTACAACCGCATCATCACCTCTATAGATGCGTTTGCTTGTTCTGCGTCCTTGCCTTGGTGTTTAGCGAGTGATGCTGCCTCAACCTTTACAGCGGAGGCCATCAATAGAAACTGTTCCAGCAAGTAACCAACGCACTTGAGCTTTGACACGGACAAATTTGTGGTCTTGTCTTTGATGTACTGCTTCACAGCCTTCCAAAAGTAATTTCCCTCCTTGTCACTGTGCAACACACGCTTTGTAAGCTCGTTGTCCTTTATGAGCCTAACAATAGCAAGTAAGTAATAACTCAGGTGGAGCGTAATTTTTTAAGTTGTTAAGTTGTTGTTGAGCGTGCGTACTTGTCTGTCATGTAGAGAGGGATGCGCAACATGTTCTTTTTGTGAAACAGCGTGCGCGTGATGACATTGTGCACCGGTTCGAGTTGATCTTGTGATACGCCAGTTGCGCGCAAGTAGACAAAAGGAGGAAGTAGATGCAAGAAGATATTCTTAAACAGCTCAGCCCGCTTGTACACGTCACTTTGAACATCGAGATGTACGACTAGCATGCGTATCAAACGCCACAGTGATGCTACGAGTTTGTCTCGCGACCTGGTTTTGTGGTGAACCCTGATGGCCTTGAGCGCTGAAGGAAGGAGTGTGAGAACAGATTTTATGTGGTACCGCTGTAAATGTATAAAACGGCAACAGCTAAAGGGAGGAGGGAGCGTACCTTGGCTGAGAACAATCACATTGCCAGACAACACCTGACACCAACCTGGAATGTGGCTGTAAAACAATAACAAGCAATCCAATATTTCGTTTACAGTGTTGGAGGGCGCCTGGGATGATGACTTGGCCACAATGTCTTTCAAAAATTGTGACATGCCAATTTTAAATACAGAACTACAACAACTGTTTATACGATCATTTGTCAGGACACAAGTACGCACTGTAAACGCGAGGAGGTTGTCTTTACATTTTTCTGTACAACACCCAATACAAACGCTCCATGGCGTGACAATATCCTATAGTGTGTTCACTGGTTATATTTCTAAGACTTTTTGCGTACGTTTGTAATAATTTCCACAGAGCGGCTGTGTCTGCGTGAGCTTTCACAGTTTTAGATTCTACTTTCTGCAGTGCCCATTCCAGCGTATTTTGCACCTCGAGTTGAGAAGCAGAACCAGAAATCTGGAAAAAGCATGTAAAAAATACCGAACATTTCCTTGGATGGTACCAATGACCGCTTGGATTCAATTTGAGCCGCCATCGAGCTCTTTGACGAACTTGACATGTGTGGTTCGCTGGTAATGATCTCTTTGCTTGGCGTTTCTAACGATGGCTTCAAGTACGTACAGTAACCCAGGAACTGAAAACAAAAAAAAAAAAAAAAAACTCAAAAAAGTTTCAATTAAATCATAGTCAAGCAATAGTCGCCACTCTCAATTGCAACTCTAAGCAAACATGTTGTTGCGTACTGTCTGTAGAACCGCTCAAAGCAAAGCTGTCCGCTCACAGAAGCGAGCAACCAGATGCTTTTGTACGTAGACTTCACTTTAACCATCACCCTTTTGCTTTGATCGATGATTGTACGCAATTTAAAGCTAACACACTGAAAGCAAGTGAAGAGGCTAGAGAGACCTTGAAAGAGCACAGCGTTATTGGCGATGTAACAAGGGACTTTGAACCTAGAATGGAGTTAAAAGTTGAATGGCCTGACACTGGTGTGGCTGCAAGCTTTGGAAAACGAGCTAAAACCAACACAAGTGCGTACAACCCAAATAACTTGCTCTAAAATCCACTGTAGACACAAAAAGTCCAAAAATTTCGTTTGAAGCAGCTCCTGACGTACGTTAGTGAAATTGGTCGTTAACCTAGTCTTTATCTCAATAATAATTGTTGATAGACTTTGTACACCCTCGTCAAAACTGACCCAGACGCGCCATCACGCGAGAAGGCCGTTGGCGAATGGCACCACTGGTTCGTCGCAAACATACCTGGTATGTGTAAATACGCGTCCTCATTTTAATGTCACTTACTTATACTCGCTCAAAAGGAAACGATATTGCAAAGGGTGACACCATCTACGAGTACATTGGCGAAGGTCCACCACAAGGTATGGACCTCAAAAACAAATGCAAACAAAAAAAAAACTACTACTACAGTGCCAGACAACCACACTTCAATCTGGGTTTTTTTTAAATTGCGCCTTAAAAAGTCGATGATTCAAACTTACACGCCACGTAGAGACTGGACTGCACCGTTACGTCTACTTACTGTACCAACAACGAAATGGAAAAATTGACGTTGAGGAAAGCCTCCTCAGTAACAGAAGCCAAGACAACCGCGCTGGCCACAAGGCACGCTCATCAATGTGGTGTATTAAACGATTATACTAACAAGGATACAACAGACAAAGACCTTAGCGTCCAAGTACTCTCTCGGCAATCCCGTAGCCATCAATTTCCACCAAGCTAAATGGGACGAATACGTACCACAACTCTACAAGCAATTGAGCGAGATCAAATACGTTGCTGGCCATCCTGTCCATCCAATAGGCATTAGAGATGCAGTTTAATCCCGCCCTCTGGACGCGCACCCGTTTTTTGCTCCGTAGCGCGTCGTTTTACAGTATTAGCGCACAAAAAAGCGCTTAGCCAAACACCAACGAAAAAGACTAAAAACAAATATATTCATTGGCACATCTCTTGA